>NIPQ01115830.1:0-13899 GCA_002806875.1 Lepidotrigona ventralis hoosana
AGAGTTTTCGTCATAAATAGAGTCCCAGTGTGACATGTCTCTCAAAATGGTACACGTGTTACGTTCCATGCATTTGTTCCACATACTAATCATATCTGTAAACACTAGTAAGCATTAGTATATAAGCTTCTGTAATTTAGTTTATTATAACAATTTCATTCCGAGTAATGCTACATCTGAAGTCTTTCCTTGCAATTTCAATTCTGTGCAAATTTAATTCTAAACGTCCAAGTTCCTATCGCAAACTTCTGCCTGTACTCCATTTGTATCCTATTGCTAACATTTTACTATGTTTCTTTTAAATATATTGTTATTTTCTCGTAAAAATTAACGATCTGTTATAATAAATTATTTGAGAACATAAACTCAGTTTCACGGCGCTATCTAAACTTTAGCCAACTGGAAGACACTTGCCGAGTTTATGTTGCTGCATCGCCGACACTAAAAGATTATATAACAGAAGTCTCGATAGTCGATACTGTTCCAAAAGTAAAAACGATAGCTACGATTTCTTTTGGGATAAAGATGTAGGTCGCGATAATAATAACAGTAGTAATAATAATTAACAATCAAGAAAAATGTTGACAATAATTCATATTAGAGGTCGTAATGTAGTTAGATACTTACTAAAATAGTTACATACTAATGAAATGTTCAGGAACACAGTGTCTGTGATGAAGTTGTACAATATTCTGAATGTTCTTAGTATCGTACAAATTGGCTTTTAAATATTGCATCGATTTTTAGCATTTTAAAATACGTAAAAAACTTGTAGAAATACTAATAACACGTGTTCAATAAATAGAGATGCATCGCAGAATTCACATTCCGTAAGTGAGTGTTCGAATACTTTTGTGAGTAGTTACAACCTGTGTGACGTATAATATTCATACATTCATTTACACAAATGATAATGAGCTTACAACTATATTGTATATGAGCTTAAAACTATATCAATTCTCGTTTGCATCTGGCTGTTTGATAATAAGGGAAAGCCATAACAAATATCTCGCATCCTGTCTACGATCAGTCAGGTCTCAAAATGTATTAAATAATTCTTTAAGTCCTTTATTTTTCCTACTTGAATTCTCCCTTGCTACAAAATTGCAATTTTGTGTTTTACAGTAGTAAAAATTTACATACAGAACGTAAATATAAATAATTCAATTTATAAATTTCAATTTTTTTGTTGACAGTGAATGGCAGTGAAGTTCTATTCCATTACGCATCTGCCAACCTACTGTCAAAAAGAAATTCAATTTTATATGTGATTTTACTCCCCATATTACTCCCTTCCTATTTACTGTTCAGAAAAGCATGAAATTGACATCCTGACATCCTGAAGAAAATCCGATCGAGAAGTGGGATCCCAATTATAAAAAAAAAGTTTCAGGCTTTTATTAATATCCGAAAATATAATGAATACTAACGTTATAATACTAACCATATAATCAAAGTTTCGCTTGATGTGAAACATTTTATATGTAATAAGTAGTGACGTAGATATTCAGACTTTCAGGTTTCATTTGTAGTAAAGCAATATGTGCACCCCTATAGTTGCAATTTGTTCAAATAAATCAGAGGAATATTTATTACTCTTTTTTTCCATCTTCGTTGAAACAGATTTATTTCAAAGAAAACGAGATATACCTGAGAAAGGTAAAACTTGTGATTTTGTTTCAATAAAAAGTATAAAAATTAACACAATTGATGACTTAAAAAATGACTAAAAGCATTTAAGTATTATGTAATATACTATTCTAAGCATATATTAATGCTTATTCTAAACTTTAGTGAAAATTTGAATATATATTTGTTTCTCTAAGCAGTATTTAGATATACGTAAGAAACATCATTATAATATAGTTTGACACAATTTGATACAAAACTGTAATATAACAAGCAAACAACATATATTCAATTACGTATAAGAATGCCACAAGTATTTCAGAATAAAAATGAATAAGGATTTTGTAATACATGAATATAATGTAATTCTATAACAATATAATACTGCAACAGACTATTACTAATGCTTACATATATGTAACGTCTTTTCTTGAATTGTATTTTGTATAATATTTTATTTTATTAAATATATTTTCAATTATTATCAGTAGATGGTAATGTTTACTAGACTTAAAAGTAAAAATTTGCTACGAAGAACTGTATTATACGGACAACAAATTGGATAGAAGAATAAAAACTTGATGCATATGAAGTACTTGATGCATATGAAGTACTTGATGCGTGTGAAGAAAACTTGACATAAAGTTAAATATTCTCGACTAAAAGTCACATTTGCATTGAATCAAGGAAGCCGATATTTCAAAATGTTCGCGTGGTTCTAATTTGATTTACAATTTTTGATGAAGCATTCACACACATTTTGCTGATATTTTACTTACCTTTACCGGGAGAATAAAAAGACCGAGTTAGAATACTAAACAGGAACGCCCTGTACATTTAAATTGTAATATACTTGTATTCCAAACTGATATACAGAGTATTATCCTTATTGTTCGAAAAGATGCGTGTTCGAAAAGATGCGACAAGATTTGCTTTATTGAAAATGGAAAATATTAGTGGAACTAAGAATTCGATCGACAAAAGTACGTTTAGTAACAACACTTGTCTGTATTATATATGTGCTGCTACCGAATTGCTATTATTACTATAAACACTATAAATTCGATGCAATATTTTGGAAACTTCCCCTTGTCTTAGACAATTCGTTGATCGTCAAACTTTCTAAATAAATGTGTTGCAGTGTAACAATTAGTGTAACGTTCGGAATGAAACATAATACTACTGGCTGTTAGTTGTTCACATAAAAATTCTAACACCAGGGTCCTAACACCTAACAACAGAATGTATGCCGGTCCATTTTAAAATAGTTACAAATATAAATACGAATGCTATCTATAATTATATTTTATCTATAGTTATATTGCTATTTATAATTATAGTTTATCTATAATTATATTTTCTCTGTCGAACTGAAACTTTATCTATAACAAAATGAATTTTCCAGAAAACGAATACAATTTTATAATCGTAGGAGCTGGATGAGCCGGATGTGTTCTTGCAAACAGAGCGAAGTAAAACATTGTGAGGTATTTGTAAATAATTGTTTCGTGTCATTACTAACTGCGGATATCTGTCGCTAAATGCGCATTTTTAATAATTCAAAATTGGTGAAGGAAATGACAGCTAAATAAATAATGTTTATGGCATATTTATGTAGATTATAACACTGTGGAGATTTAGAACAACGTTTACAGTAATTTCATATAGAGAGTCATATTCATATAAAATTATATACGGTTTTGATGACGATATTTCATCATGTTCGACGTTGAATGATCCAAAATTTGACTTTAATGTATGACACGCTTACGTCTTAATTGAGACATAAACATGTAGATTCACATTCCACTTTATGTATCTGTCATTTCTATTGAACCTACTAAAAAAGATGATGGCTGTATTCGTTTAGTCTAATTTTGATTTAAAACATATATGTATGCGTTATCAGGATTCTTAGATTTTCTAAAAATGTTTTGCCTACTGAAAATCAGATCATGAATGATCACCGCTCAGACGTAACTGGATTAATCATCAAGGATTAATTGCACTAGAAATTGAAAATTTCGTTTTAACTAGAGTCACTTTTAAAAGTTTCGGAACAAGAACAAAATTTACATGCTGACAATTTATGACAGTCCTCTAAAACTTCATACATATTTTCAGGTATTATTATTGGAAGCTGGCATGGAGGAACCAGATGTAGCTGTTATTCCGGCTTTCGCCATTATGTTATCAGAGAGGAATGCCGATTGGATATATCACACACAATCGCAGCAACACGCTTGTCAATCCGCAGAGAGCAAAGAGTGAACTCAAGGGGCAAAGTATGTGTACATATATCTTTCTATAATTATATACCAGGAATTAACTTGTTGTCATGAACTAAGAAAAGGTTACTGTTTCTAGTACAGTTTATGTGCATACTCTGTCACATGGAAATACTCGTGCGCAACATATTGTGTGTGTGTGTGTGTGTGTGTGTGTGTGTGTGTGTGTGTATGCTGATCCATTTAAGTGAGACTGGTTAAATATTTAAAAAGGCCAAACAAGCACAATTCTGATATCAGAATGACAAATATTTCACCCGTGCCATTTACCTATACATCAAAATCTTCACGGACAAGACATTCGCTTGCATCTATTGCAGTGGAATTTCCAGTAATACGAGAGTAACCAATCATACTTTAGAAGAAAAACTTAAATTTTTGAACATCAACGTTAATCAATCATTGATCTATTTGTACCGTTCATGTTAAGTGAAAACTATTTTTTGCATCGTCACAGCTCGAAAATATATTTAAGTGGGGTCACTGAAATGAATGGACTGTATACATAATATTTTTGCACGTATATAATAATCCAAAATATCATAGATGTAAGAGGTACAACACGACTATTATAGCCATACTTGTGAAATTTGCAATAAATCCAGGAATTTGTATAGAACTTAGAGATATTGCCCTTTTCTAATCTCTAAATCAAAATATATACTGGTGTTAGTGTTTTTAGTATTTCAAAGTTTATTATTACACTTACAGGTGATGTGCGGTTCTAGTACTAACAATTTGATGATAAACGCCCATAGTAATCCAAGAGATTACGACGAATGGGCAGAAGAAGAAAATTAGGGCTCGAGTTTCGAAAAAGTTCTACCGAGAGTTCTATACTTTCTGAAATCAGAAAATAACAGAGATCCAGAGATACTAAATTTGATATATCATTAAATATCAACAGTCATCCAAATAGACTTCCTTTTCTCTAGACAGTATGAGAGAATCCGCACTAGCATAGCCAAGGTGGTTACCAATCTGTACAGTGATTCCCGTACAACGAAATCAACATCGATATCTTGCTAAATGCATGGCAAGCTCGTAGACATCAACGCAAAGATGGAATTAGGTGTGATGCATCTACAAACAACGTCCGCTAATGGAACACGTCAAAGCACTAACAGCGCTTTTATACAACCCATCATGCAAGAAACAATTAAAACAGAATCATACATAAAACAATTGCTTGTAGACAATAAGACAAAACGTGCAAGGCGTCGGACACGCTTCAGAAAACAACCGAATTAAATTAAGTACAATTTTTGCGAGAAAGGAGTGACTCTCTTAGCTGGATCCATTAATTCTTCAAAAATCCTTATGCTCTTTGGAATTTGACCAAAAGAAGAATTAGAGAAACATGGTATTCAAGTAATTAGTAATTTATCAGCTGGAAGGAACCTTCTAGATCATGCAACAGCAGATGGTATTGTAATTGGCCTGAATTTCCATTGGCCTAAATTTCCATTGGCCTAAACTTCCACATATGGGTCATGCGAAGAAGATGATACATTTCCTATTATGAAAAGACACATAGAGGATCATTAGTTGCAACTCATCCGCGTCCTGTGTTTTCACACAAACAACTTATGAACACGAAAAAGGGGTACCAGATATCCAATTTTTATTCTTGGGTGCTAGTCGAGAAGATTTTTTACGTGATTTTATTTATATTGTACCACCATTTTACGTGTTTATTTATATTGTACCACTTGTATTATCGCCCCAAATCAGGGGATTTGTACTACTGAACGGGCGTGATCCTTTGTGGGGCGCACCCTTAATTTATCCTATGAACTTCACTAGTGATTCGGATTTGGATGTGTTAGCGGAATGTGTGGAAATAACTTTAGAATAGTTTGAACAGAATATAAGAGCAAATAAAATAAAATTCATGTAAATGTTACTCCATATCAAAATGTGTATACAAACAGTTTATTTTTACATTACATGATTACAATATTTTCATATTTATTTTATTATTACAGAGCATAAATTGAGATAATTAATCTTTACAATTAATCATTCCTTGACCCATCAATCCACCACTCCACATCATTTAGATCCAACATCGCTAGACAACCATTCCTCCTTAATCATATCACTAGTTTTCTCCGCGATCATAATAGTAGGCGCGTTCGTATCCTCCCTAACAATCTTTGGCACAATCGAGGCGTCTACTACTCTCAAACCATCGATTCCATAAATCTTCAACCTGTCGTCCACTACAGCATCAAAGTTAGACTTTGGCCCCATCTTGTATGTACCAACCGGATCATGAATAGTTTCTGTATATTCCATCATCACGCATTTCCAATAATCCCTCTTACCAAACACAAACTCTTTTCGCAAGCAGGCAAACATTTCTCGAACAATTTAAAGTCATATTTTTTAAACTATTATTTTGAGATAAATTACTTATATTGGAAGGAATATTAATGAAAGTGTGAGAAATGTATACAGAATTATACAATTTATACAGTTATACAATTCGACGTTTATATAAAATTTGCTCCAGCTAATTCGACAGTTCGTATAGAATCTAATTGCCCTCGTTTTTCTTTTTCTCTGAAGTTGTGGCAGTGCCTTGTGTTCTTTCACACTACAAGCTGCATTTCTGAAAGGAATTAAAAAATCGATTTATATTTCCGGAGTAGTTCGTTTTATTTAATTATAGGATTCTGTTGTGTTGAAAGCAAGGAAAAGTTCAGAAAACTTGTGTGTCTTATTAAATCTTCGGTTGGAATTTCTTTGATGACCTAAGTCTTTGATTAGAAAGTGTCGTGGCATCGGTCACGTGAATGATTAATCGTTTGTCATATGAAGCTATTGATAATATGTTAGCCAATCTGCAGTTCTTTTGTTGGAGTGTCATAACTTTTGTCAAAGGTTATTCTGCGGAAATTGTTTTGTGTTGCTCGTATTTCGTTTGTGTGTGATTTCGCTGCCACCCAGACTTGGCGACCATGTAATTATCGGTCGAATGCAGGTTTTGTGTACCGTGAATTTCATTTATGTCTTTATTTTGCTGTTTAGTCATCGCAGTCGATGGATTATATGGACTGATAATTTTCAATCTGAGAGGTAGATTTTCAATTTTATTAATGTGATTGGGGTGTTTATTTGATGTAGCTTGACTAGCTGCGCATCTTGCCATAGTGAATCAAGCGCTCTTTCTTTACCAAGTAACACTAGTTGGATAATTCTGTTTTTACTATATTCGAATAATGCAGTCTCGGTGACTCTGAGTAGCTGGTGTGCTTAAAGCAGAAGTGTTTTGTTCGGCATCCGAATTGATGTGGTACAATAATGTCATTATTGTTGATGTGATTACTAAAGTGTATATATGACATATTTTCGAATACTTCGCCTACGGTATTTAGTAAACTGATGGGTCTGTAGTTATCTGTTGTCTTGTAGTTTCTTGGGTATAGGTATTGTTTTGGCAGTTTTCCATGCTGTGACGAATTAATGTAATTTAGGATTGAATCTGCAATAGATTTGAATTTTGTGAAGATTGTTTTCATGAGCAGATTTTTAAGTGTTGTTATTTCGTCTAGATCTGTTGCTTTGTTGTTTCGAACCTTCACAAGTGTGAGAAACTTAATTTGTTCGTTTTGTTCACAGTATGCAGAATTTTCTGTTATTTTACTTGCTTGTCCTGTTATACTTTTTCCAAGAATTGAGTGAGCATCGAATGCGGTGTAGTGTAATTCTTAAAATTTATTTGCAGCAGTTTCTATCTCGGTGTCTGTGTGCTGTAGTTCCTGGGCTTGTTCATTAAATAGTATTGTTCATTAAATAGTGGAATTTTGTTGTGAGGTCCTCCAGTGATTTTGCACGTACTCCAGATTGTGTGATTTGCAGTCTTATTGTTCATTAAATAGTATTGTTCATTAAATAGTGGAATTTTGTTGTGAGGTCCTCCAGTGATTTTGCACGTACTCCAGATTGTGTGATTTGCAGTCTTTGTGTTATGTCAGATTCTGTTCCTGATTTCCATAACACCATCAATGTCTATTTGCTCTTCGCTGCAGCTTTCCCTGTAAACTTCCCAATTAGCATGTTCTATTCTTTGAATTTGTTTATGCTTTTTATAGGTCATCATTGAGAGTAGCATTGGTAGATGATTGGAGAAGAGGTGATTATTCATCTGAATCTTGCGTAAGTAGTGTGCGTTTGAAAGGGATATATCTATATTGGCAGGTGTACAGTTTTATTGTTTGCGTTGTACAACTGCATTCGATAGATGATTGGAGAAGAGGTGATTATTCATCTGAATCTTGCGTAAGTAGTGTGCGTTTGAAAGGGATATATCTATATTGGCAGGTGTACAGTTTTATTGTTTGCGTTGTACAACTGCATTCGATAATTTTTGGTATGTGCACGTTTTTTAATTTTTAATCCGTTTCGATTTCTGCTCATGTTATTCCTAATTTGGTATACTGCATTTATGTCACCGTCTATGATGTAATAATTTATTCCTGCTTGTTCTATGATTGCATGGTATGTGCACGTTTTTTAATTTTTAATCCGTTTCGATTTCTGCTCATGTTATTCCTAATTTGGTATACTGCATTTATGTCACCGTCTATGATGTAATAATTTATTCCTGCTTGTTCTATGATTGCTTCCAGTTCAGCTGTTCTTATTTTCGATATCCGATGCTACGGATAATAAAAATAGGCAAGCTGCTCTAATTATTAGTTTAGGCGAGGTTTTAGTGGTTATCATTAAGATTTCCTGGTTACCATTAATTCAATGTTAGGTGTATTCGGTTGTGTCCTGTATGGGGATATTTTTGTGGATCGCCACGAGTACTTTTCCCCTTTCGGGCTTGTCTCTGAGTATACTACTTTCAGTGGATCTGTTGATGTTAGCTATGTTTCTGTCACAAGTATCTATGTCGATATTGTTGTTTTTCAGAAAATTTTGGAGAAAATCATGTTTTTTGTTACTAATGTTTGTACTCTGAGTATACTACTTTCAGTGGATCTGTTGATGTTAGCTATGTTTCTGTCACAAGTATCTATGTCGATATTGTTGTTTTTCAGAAAATTTTGGAGAAAATCATGTTTTTTGTTACTAATGTTTGTGACACTCTATTTAATAATATTTTGTGAGTTTTTAATACACAGCTTGAAGTTTTTGTAATATAATAAGGATTACGGCCGATATCCTATCGAAGTCATTTCTACATTTTGTGAAATGATTTTTGACGAAAGTCGTGATTTTAAGCAGGACGTTGCGATCAGTTGACCTTCAATTATGTCTTCTATTATGTCATTCATATCTTCTTGAGACATTGGTGGTGCTCGTGATGAATTTTGCTGCCTATCGACTACATTCGCATAGGTCACATGGTTAGTCGTGTTTGCATAGAATAGTTTCGGTCTGGAATTGCTATGGTGAAAGACATATTGCTGGAGTATTTCTTTTCATCTCAGGACTGGGGAGGCTTCTACACAATGAGAGAGAAATATCTGATTAACACAGATATAGCACGTTCTTCTTTGTTAAGTGAGCAAGGAGAATTTCTTGCCGAGCATTTGAAATAATTTGTAAGATGATTTCCCTTGTAGTTTGTGAAGGACATTGAAACGACAGTATTTTTCATGCAGACTTTTGTATCATGAGCTCCGTTGCACTTTACGCAGATCGCTTGTTTGTTGCGGTTTACGGAGGTGTCGCCATAGACTTGGCAACGGAAATATTGATATTCGAATTTGAGCACTATAATAATAAAATAAATATAGAAATAAATAATGTAATTATGTAATTTAAAGATAAACTATATGTGTGCAAAGCATAATATTGTGTAATATTTAAATAAATTATAATTTATTTGCCCTTATTTTGAAATAATTAAATTATTAGTAATGAAGAAAATATTAATGAAAGTGTGAGGAATGTATGTATAATTATAATATTTATACAATTATACAATTTTATGTTTATGCTAAAAATCGCTGCAACTTGCCAGAAATCTCGCATGTCAGAAGGTCCTCTCTATCTACGTTTTATGATCGACTTTGTGAATGTGAATTTTATTGTACTATCGACTTTACTTACAGAAGGAAGAAGTATTTGTAATAAATGTGGCTGAAATATACTGCAATAATTAATCAGTATGCATATAAAAAAGCTGCAGATTTGTAAGATTTATATGTTAATACCTTGTTCACTATAGTGCGACTGGTTGTAAACACGTTCGTAATGTCGCACCACCTATTCATAACCCGAGTGATGAACTCACATATTCGTGAAGTGTCATTCAATGTTGAGTGTCTTGGTGTCTCTGATGTTGTAATCGAAATGCTCTCGTCTGTGTTCCAAGTGTTCATTATAGTGTACAGGTAGCGTCCTTATTATTTCAGAGACCACGCAAGTCCTAGAAGATCGGTGGGTTCTGTGTATCTATTCTATGATCAATGTGAATTTTATAATACTGCATACTTTTCTTATATTTATTTATTGCAATGATGCAGATTTCTAAAATTTATAGATTGGCAAGGTCAGCAACGACCGTNTACACAGAACCCCGGTGGGTTCTGTGTATCTATTCTATGATCAATGTGAATTTTATAATACTGCATACTTTTCTTATATTTATTTATTGCAATGATGCAGATTTCTAAAATTTATAGATTGGCAAGGTCAGCAACGACCGTAATTCATGGCATGCAATGAACTTGGTTGTTTCTTGAGAACTTTGTATATTGCTTAACACATGAAGTGTATGCATTGGGTATACATTCTAACCACTTGTAAGTGCTATTGGTAACGGCAGCCCTGCCAAAAATGGGTCCTCAGGGCGAACAGAGTGCCTCAAGGCATATAACGAAAATGAAAGTTTCACTTTTCCGCCAAATTTCTCTTCCCCCGGCATATGGTTTTCGGTACCCCCTTCACAGAGACAGCTTTCCCGAAACGGGAAATAGGACGAGTCTCAAATCGAGAGGATTTTTTGCCATGACATGGAAAGCTCGAAAACATTGAAGAGCGAACATAAGAAGATCATTCGCGAATCTGTTGTAGTTTGATTTATGTCCAGGAATTCAATTCTGGCACACACGAATGCTATGTTCCAATCTAACACGAAACGGTCGACTCAGACTTAACATTTGGTACCCAGAGCAGGACCGTTCACATTAGACATAACACTATATTTTTGTGCTAACGAACGAGGAAATAAAATTTAAGGGCACGAACAAACTAATAAATCTCCTAATTTATCTTACAATAATCCAAACCGAACTCCAATTATTAGCGACAAACATTTTTAATTATACATCAAACTAACTATACGTATTAAAATATTTTCGTCTACTATTAGAAATATGTATGAAAATGATGTATAAATTTTTCTTTCAGTACTTATTAAAAAGACAACTTCGTGCCTCTTGTTAATGATCTAAATTATCTAATGATTCATGATATTGAAATATCAACAAAAAATATAATACAACCATTTATTTTTTTTCACAAAGGACAGAAAATAAAATCCTGTTAATAGTGTTACAGAAAAGGTCATTAAATGTAATCAATGATCTGTAACGAAACTGCAGGTTTTATGAAATTATTAAACGCATTAAATTGATCAAACGTATACTATATATATAATTGATAATATATATATATATATATATATTTATATATATATATATATATATATATATATATATATATATATATATAATATATAATCAAATGTATACTTCATAAATGTATAACGATAATCTATCTTTTCGATAGTAAGCAATGCAAGGTTTTTGATTATAAAACTAAAACTATGCATTAGAACTGCCGATCTAAAGCTAAAATTTGTAGGAAAGGAATGAGAGTGAAAGGAGCAGAGATGAATTTATAATCCTTTTAATAATTCTAATGTTTAATTTTATAAAATTACTTCATTTTAAGTTTATAAAATATTTATGTAACAAACGAGTAAGCTACTTTAACTTTCTTTCAAACATCCACACAAGGCCCTTCATACATTTAGATATGTCAATCTGAAGTGCAACGAGATTTTCCGCACCACAACGATCACCATGTCATAAATACGTACTCAAAGGAGTGTGTAAAAAACGAGATAGTTTCTAGGAACGAATGCTATTAACAATGCTAACCTAACAGTCACTCGCAGTAATGGGAAAATTTGGGAATTTCACTCCTGAGTGGTTCTAGTATATTTCTAATGTACGCCCCGCTTCCAATTCTTCCAAAAGGGAAAAATTTGGAGGATAGTTCGTTAGTGAAAACAGTCACTCGCAGTAATGGGAAAATTTGGGAATTTCACTCCTGAGTGGTTCTAGTATATTTCTAATGTACGCCCCGCTTCCAATTCTTCCAAAAGGGAAAAATTTGGAGGATAGTTCGTTAGTGAAGAATAGTCAGTCACAAATAGTTACTCATTACAGTCTGTCACGAACAATTAAACAGTTATTTACAGTTAGATATTCAGAGTTAGTCAGCATTCAGTCACTTTGTACAACACTCTTGTCTAAGCAAGTATTGCGTTGGAGCCACTATACAGTCTGTCACGAACAATTAAACAGTTATTTACAGTTAGATATTCAGAGTTAGTCAGCATTCAGTCACTTTGTACAACACTCTTGTCTAAGCAAGTATTGCGTTGGAGCCACTAGGCTCAATAGTCAAATCAGGAAATTAATTTTATTTTCATTCCCACATCAATGGGTGGTCCTTCGCGCCCAAGGCAAATACGCAAAGGTGCAAGCACGGCAATAGTCGTGATTGACCTTAACAACACTAGGCTCAATAGTCAAATCAGGAAATTAATTTTATTTTCATTCCCACATCAATGGGTGGTCCTTCGCGCCCAAGGCAAATACGCAAAGGTGCAAGCACGGCAATAGTCGTGATTGACCTTAACACGATTAGTAAAATTTTTAAAACGTCATATACGTTCAAGCGGATATTTCAGCGAAAGATATAGTAAAATATCGAAATCATAAATTAAAAGGAAAGTGTATTGAAATTATGATATAATTGTTATCAATTTAGATTAGTAAAATTTTTAAAACGTCATATACGTTCAAGCGGATATTTCAGCGAAAGATATAGTAAAATATCGAAATCATAAATTAAAAGGAAAGTGTATTGAAATTATGATATAATTGTTATCAATTTCTTAACAGTCAGAGCAAAATTTTATAATATAAGACAAAAGAATTTCATATCCAGGCGGAGTTCACGGAGATTCGTTTCATCAAACTGTTTTTATCAATGCTCATTCTAAGCTTAGCTTGGAATAGGTAGTGCTAGAACAGTTAGTGCTATCGGACCTGCTATCAAAAACGGTATTGTTAAACCTTCCATTCAATCCAATATTCTAGTATTGTAGTTTATCGAATTTCAAATCAGGGCTTTTTGCATTTATCTTTACGAAACGGTTCAAGGTTTCTGCTTCGAATCTATCTACCCTAATATGTCCAGGAAATCTGTTTGTCACAATTTTAACTTCTTTACAGCAATATAAATGTTTTCTTCCTCAGCTATCACAGAAATATCGTCTACTCTGGAGAATGTAAAAGTTTTTTGTACACACAACAGAAGCCTGGACTAATAGTTAAGTTTCAATAAGTTTTATCTAGGTATTTGACAGCGCCGTTGAATAAATATACGTAACTACGCTCTATAGCGTACTCGATCCACAATGTCATCTGAATAAATTAATGCTGAGAAGTCACGCTGAAATAGAATTTAAAACGACCAGCTGTTAATATAAGGAGAAATTAACGTCACGCTTCCGCCACAGAAATTATAACGACAATACTAAAATATAATAATCAATCGTATGATTACGCATGTTCGGTGACAAATGCGACATACTACGCGTCGTTCAAATATTTATCTGACTATATGTTTCTAGTATCACTTCACGACAGGGCTAATCATTGGAGCATTGCAGTTTTTCAACATTGATAGTTGTAATATGCATAAAATTCCTGTTATATCA
>NIPQ01115843.1:0-13730 GCA_002806875.1 Lepidotrigona ventralis hoosana
TTGTAATAATCGTGAAAAGAGGTAGGTTAAGTTTTCTTTTTCTTCATGAAATTTAGGATGAAATTTAAGTTTCAATTATTAAGTTCTGTTCGATGAATTGTGTTATATTATTGGCACTAGTTAATGAACAAACGAGTTATAAAAAAAAAAAATGAGAAGAAAAAGTAGATATGCAGAATTACTAAATGTCTTTTACATCGCGGAGAAATTTAATTTCGCTTGAAAGGGGTATCGAAAGTACTACAATTTAGGTATTAAGTAAATTACCTACTCAAATAGAATCGAATGTATACTTCGCGAACGGTCGAAATTTTCGAGAAATTCCCAATACGAAACGAGTTCCTCGCAAAACTCGTACTCCTTTAACTGCACGAGTATTCGTGGCTCGTTCAATTTGCGACACGACGTTCCATCGTTTGCGTAGCATCGTGTCGTTTATCGGGGTGGAAGGAGCAGCCGGGCTAGCAGAATGAGAGAAAAACACGACGCAGTGGGAGGGGTGAGGAGGGCGCAGAGGGAGGAGGGACTTTTCACGCGAAAAACGAAACGGTAGTGTCGTTGGGTGATGATAGCTGGAAGGAGCGGGGTGGAGGAGCGTCCCGGAACGAGAGATCGAATAAAGGCGAGTCGCGTCGGTGAATAAAAGAAGCTTGGGTGAAATCGGACGTCGCAGCAAACGTCGAATGAGATCTGCGGAACGAGAGAGATCGAACGTGGAAAGGAAATCTCGAAAACGAAGAAGGACAAAAAAGTGTCCTCGGCGCGAATCGAGTGTCCGGCTGACGGATTAATTAATATCCGATTCTAACTGCAGGACCAGGCAGAGTCGCGTACGAGCCGCGCCATGAATTCATGGGAGAATATTGGACGTGAGGGAATGTTTTTCGTGTTTCACGTGTACCTTCGATCGTGTCTTCTTTCGACGAGAGCCGACGAGCACAGATTCGTTTAAACGGCGCGATATGATTTCCACTGTCGTCGCAGATTCGTTGATTTTGCTCCATTTACATTGATTTGTATCTGGTGAAATTCGAAGCGGGAACACAGAAAGGGAATATAGAATCATGCTCTGACAAATGGAATTGCAATGGGAGATTTTTTAAATGAGCGTGAGCTTTTCAATTTCTTGGACTTCATTTTTACGTTATCGCAGGGGATAAGAGAGGCACGTTTTTGCGAGAATGACGAGATTAAATTCTCGAAGAGTAATGAATTTGGATGTTTACGAACACGCAAGGGGATGGAATTTAAATATAGACTCGATACAAGCTTCATCCTCTGAATATTTAGAAGAAATGTCAAGTATTTCGAATGTTTCGTGTACTGTTGAATATTAATATTAGTTGGTTTTCGGAAATCAAGAAGATGCAAAGTATCTAATCCTGCTTTGGTGAACAAGGTGTTGAAAAATCGCAAGGAAGGATTAAATACTTTGCATTCATCCCTTTCTAATTACAATAACACTTACAACGACTTGTATCTTGATTTACCATAACTTAATTCAACGAAGATAAGAAAATCCTATCTTATCACAAACGAAACTTGTAAATGTTGCAATAAACAATAAAACGTTGCAAAGTACGAAAAGAGTCGTACAACGACTTGTATCTTGATTTACCATAACTTAATTCAACGAAGATAAGAAAATCCTATCTTATCACAAACGAAACTTGTAAATGTTGCAATAAACAATAAAACGTTGCAAAGTACGAAAAGAGTCGTAATAAACCAAGTGCCTACGTTGTTGTCTGCAGTTGAATGCAGATTTGAGGGAAACAAGTCCGTCAATTCTTGGACGCGAGATCACGTGGCAGATCACAACGCGTTTCGATGCGATATTAATGTAGAAATATTCAGCGACGCGTTGTTAGTCTCTGTCTATCGAATTTGTGTGCTCGTATCTACCCTTTTTTTATTTATTGGACGCGAGATCACGTGGCAGATCACAACGCGTTTCGATGCGATATTAATGTAGAAATATTCAGCGACGCGTTGTTAGTCTCTGTCTATCGAATTTGTGTGCTCGTATCTACCCTTTTTTTATTTCTTCGTGATAAAATTCTCCCTGCCGGAAACCACGCCGAGAGTAGGTTAACAGAGCCTCCTTTGAAATCCCTTTCATTTGAATGATAAACATATAATTCAATTGGCAAAGCCTGATGAGTTTCTCTTTATACAGAGTGGCTGTACGGTTTTTAATTGCGACGTTGACTGTTGGGTGTCTTATGTCGAACGATAGATAAGTGGCGAAGGGTTACTAAACTGATAATGAATTTGGAGTCGTACAGCATGCCACGAGGAAATTGTTATTCTCCGTCGTTCTCGTGTTTATGTCGATGTTTCAGAGTTTGATTAAACGATTGTGTTTCTTTGTGGAGGGGAAAAAGCAGATACTGTAAAACTCTGTTTGTATGAACTTGTCGGGAGACAAGTAATTTGTCTTAGGATACTTTTTATTTTCAATATTCAGTATTTAATAAGAACTAAGTAATAAAATTGTTTAAATTCACGTGTTTACGATTATAATGTGTCAGTATTTTGCAAATTTTTTTTCGTTACGAAATATTATTTAATTTTTAAGACGAATGTAGTTTTGAAGTATGTGTATTATTTTTAAAAGGGGATACAAGTTTATTGACTTATCTCATTATTAGAGATTTTTCGTTCATGCGTTAGTAGTTCATGTTCAAATAAATGGTTTCAAAGAAAGAGTTTATTCAATCAAATGCACAAATGGAATTTATATACGCTGTTATATGTTATTTTTTTTTTTAATTAGAATTTGGAATTTCCAAGTTTCAATTTTTCCATGAATAATTCCATATTTCCGTCGACTATAAAACGTACTTGTACGAGTATATTTCACATGGAAGAAATAAATCAACATGTGATGCACTAGCATACTGTGACTATAAATCTTCGAGAATAATTTGTCATCTAAAAAAAAATCGTGGAAATTAAAAACTGTTTGATGTGAAAGATTTTGATCGAAATGCGACCTGAATTGAAATTCTTTGAATAGCTGTATACATCACGGAATAATGCAGAACTATAATTCGTCTAAATATTCAGAAGTGAAAATTAAACGTGTTATATAGTTTGGTTTTCTTTTTATGTGTTTTTGCGCGTTGATCATAGTGTACAATTTCGCTGCGTTGTCATACGAAATTGTTTTAAACAATATACAAACATATAATTTGCAAAAACATTAAACATAGACAGAACGATTTCAATATATTAATTTATATTTCATACATGAATATAAAATCATCGTCATTATTATACGCTGTTAATAATTTTTAAAAAGAGACTATTTGCATCCAAGCTTAGAACAATCTGACAATTAGTAAAATCGTTCAGAAAAGACAAACAATAAATCAAATCATTTCTAGATAGTATAGCATAGAGTTTTCTAATTTTATTTTAAAAACAAGAAAAGTATCGGGAACTTGAAATACTGTAAACATACTTATAAAAGTGAAAAACGAAAATAAAAGAATAATATAGATTTCAGGCGGCAGATTAATATTCTTCTCGCATAAGTCGATCGTCTCCTTCACGCGGAATTGGACTTTTCACGCTTTTATTATGAGCGCCGGATATAAACGGCATCTATTGATGCATTGAACATACATTTTTTTCTATTCAAGAACGAAATAATTATTGTAATAAAAAATCTTTCTTAATCTATTCCAATTGTCTGAAAAAACCAGCTATAGCTATAATATAATATAATATAATATAGTATAATATAATATAATATAATATAATATAATATAATATAATATAATATAATATAATATAATATAATATAATATAATATAATATAATATAATATAATATAATATAATATAATATAATATAATATAATATAATATAATATAATATAATATAATATAGTATATAACTGTTAATCTCTTAAAAATTTAAGGTTAGATTTTTGCTTGAAAAATTAAAGTTTGTTAAAAAAAAAAAACATTACAGGCCGTTGTCAAAATGTTACCAGGAAGTTCAAAAAAGATTCTATTCCATCAAAACTCGGGAAATGATCCGATCAATGCGTCTTGATGACTCTTGGCGTCTCGTTTAATGGCGGAGTGGACTATTGTAGCGAAAGGTATTGATAAGAAACTTTGAGAGAAGGGGAATTTTTCAAAAAACTCAAGGAGGCCACGAGAAAGCAGAAAGAACAATGGGTGTATTGCAGATTTTTAGGTATTCCAGGACGGGACCGCTGTTTCTACGTGGCAAGAGGAGGGTAGATTCTAAATTACCTCGCCTGAGTACCCACCTGGATGCCACCCCGGTTACCAATTCTTTCTCCTGGGCACGTTGTACATGCATTAGCGGCGATACGTTCTACCGTCCTCCTTCCAACGCCTTTCTCGACCTGGTTTCCCAGCATCAACGAATAATCCCTTTCTACCATCCGATGTTAGTGTGTTCTTCTTGTTTGTTTGTTTTCGCCGCCACACCCCTCCTCGTACCGCCATTACGTAGACAGCGCTTTTTCGTGGCCGACACGGGGCGGTGTTCCTTCCGGTGCTCCTGTTTTCCACTCGCGGCTGTCTGCGACGTTGTTCTCAAGGCTAATGAACTCTGATTGATAAGTTGGAATGACGTTTATTGGCCAGCCTTTTTTTCACGCGAATCAGCAGCGTGCTTGCTACTCTAACCGATCGAGATAAATTGCTAACGTTGTAAATCATCGCGTCTGCTCTTTAGCTCATTTTTTTTCTTTTTTTTTTTTTTTGAAAGCCTCTTTGTATTGCTAGACGTTTGGTTGAGGATGCAAGATTTTTTTCGTGGAGCATTTGATTTGTTCTTGCACTTTTGTATGCATCATTGCTTGTAGGTATAGGATGGAATGAAGAAATATTTGGTCTCGGCTGTCGTAGATGAATTTTATACTAGTCTTTGATGGAAAAGCATGTGAGGAACTTGACGCAAAATAGAGTTTAACCTTGAGTTTACATTTTTCTTGATCTTTATCGTGAAAATCAAACTTGTCTGATTTCTACGTAGTCACTCTTTCTAACATTAACAGCAACCGAACTAATTTAGACGTTCGACTTAAAGTTAACACTCTACTATATATGGATTGTTTATTTTTTTAAGATACAATTCAATCACAAAAAATTTTTTGATAAATGAGAATTATGTTGGTTAATCAATGAGTTCGTATATTTTGTATTATTTTATTGATGTAGCGTGATAAACATTAATTTCTTGGAAACGCTAACGAATATCGGTATCTACAAGAATGAAACAAGTTAGAAGATGACTTCATATTTAGCTAAATAGTTAACACGTATCTCGTTAATTTATACAGCTGGAACATTAAATACAACTACAGTCTCATTACCTTACGTTCAACTCCTTTGACACGTGTAACTATTGTATTTCACAAATACAAACAAGTTCAAATACCACGCCGCAGCTGGTAGATAATAGAGACCCAAATATGAGTCGATATATTTCAAGTTGAGCACCAACTCGCCCGTATAAACGAGACTTCGCCGTACACTTGCAATCCTTACACAGAAATTCGAGATTCCTGTCAAATTCCACGAATTCTTCGACTACCATTCGTTCGTCAGCAAATCCCGTAACCCCGCGCCACGACTTGCTCAACCACGTTTAGACGAGATCTACAACGCTCGGTGGAACATCCACGATGCAACATTCCAAGCCCGATATTCCGCGAATATCGCGCGAGATCTTCGAGATCACGACACGAGGCGACGCGACGCGCGAACCTTCTCGTCGAGACGGGAGAGATTGTCGCGAGAAGAGACGTAAGGAGGAGACGTGCGCTGCTCTCCTCTTTGACTCGCAGCCTCGGTCGAATTAATACACACGTTCGATGAGAGAGAAGTTGCAGGCTCACCGCCAGACACACGACGAGCGGGCGGCACGATTTCAATTTGCCAGTCGGTTCAAACAGGTTCCCCGAGGCGTAGCCACGATGCGTGCGCATACCGATGAAACCTGTGCACACCTGGAAACATCCGGCATCCAGCCGCGCGCGGATCCCTCTCACGGATCCGGCTTGTTTCATTATTCCTCGACTTCCTGCCGACGGGGTCTATTTCCGTCGTCGTTCGGCGAACGAAAAAAATAGCCACGCGCCCGGCGCGGAAAACAAAAATATATATCGACTCGGTCGACCTTTTGCACTTTCCAACCATGTGATCTCACATTTATATCTTTCCGGTGTGTTTTTTCTCTACTCCTTCTGTTCCGTCAAATTCGGGAAACAGGGGAAATGGAAGTTTATATCGATGCCCTTGAGAAAATTGCAATTTTATCGAGATTTAGTCATTTAGTTCCCTTCAGTTTTCCTCTTTTGAGGAGCATTGGACTCTCGCATATTGGAAACGAAGGATTAGGCATTAGTATCGGAGCGATGTTTAAGCGGAATAGTTTCTCGCTCTTCGCAGGATTTTCCCGTATTTTTCCCCCGTTTTCTTTTGTTTCGTCGATTGAACGTGGCGTAACGGGAGTTTGAATTAATATTCGTCCTGCGAGCACCTGCGTTTAAATTGTAATTCGTTATTTCACGTAGATTGATCACTGTTGTCGTTTCCATTCTTCCTTTAGTTTTCTTCTTTTCAGAATATCGGATTTATAAATTGGAAACAGAAGGCCAGAAGAATCTAATTTGTGGTGTTTCGGAATTTTATTTCATGAGAATTGGTTCCTTCCTTTTGTGAATTGATTCCTATATAATTGCAATTCCTATATATTACAAGCTCATAGAGATTTTATTATACCATATAAAAGATTTGTGTCATAAGAAATTTCATTATATTACTAAAAATCTTCGTTTTTGATTGACATGATCAGTGTTATTTTCCATAAAATAGTTTTGCATTTAATATATTACAAAAAAGATCGATATATTTTTCAGGCTATGAAAATGCATCGAAATAAAAAATAAATTTGCAATTTGATACTAATCATTTAACGACTCAAATATGTCATTAAAATTTTAAACAGCATTCTACCTCGTAACTCACTATTTATTTAACCTAATCAAAATTAGTAGAATTAAATTATTAAATTTAAAATTAACGTCAAATCATTAAAATCTTTATTTCTAATATCCTCTCTAGAACAAATCCCATTAATATTCCCATGAATATTGAAACTGTTATAATTTTGTAAAGAGAAATCGTGCAATAATACTAAAACTCATTCTGAAGCCTCTACTTTGAAAATATGCATCGTTCAATTTATTCTTAGACATATTTACACTATGTAACAGATGACAAAACGAAAACGCTTTCTTTAAATTTTGACAATATGTAAAAACATCTTTATAGAAGAATTTTCTTCATTACTGAATTTATAATAAAATTGAAGCACCCTTTTTGCTGTACGATTCTTTTTCGTCAATTTATTGAACTTTGAATGTCAGGAGAAAGCTAAAAATATAATGATGAAAATGTTACGATTTCTTGTGTTGTCGTCATCTGCGTCTAACATTCAAAGTTAAATAAAATGTAAAGAGGAAGTTTCAATCTTCAGTCCGTTGTACATTCAGCCATGAAAGAAATTCTTCAATGTTTTTACATACTACGACAATTTATGATACTTTTGAGAAGAAAAGTGTCTTCACTTACCCACGTGCTACAGGATGTAAGAATACTTTAGACTGAAATGAAAGTAGAAACTTTGAAAGCAGAAGTTTCAACTTTCAAAAACCTGGACTTATTCAAGTTTATCGTTGCACGATTCTTTTAAAATAATTATTTCTACGCGATACATGTTATTAAAATGTTATTAAAATGCCAATATATGACTTTATTAACAAACTTTTAAAAAGTTCTTCGTCTCACAATGAAAATTCCAAATGGCTTGTTCGAAAAATTCACTATGGAGCGTAGCGCAGAACGTGTTAAATAAAATTAATAAAATTTAATTTAAATATTTGTTGTCCGAAAGATTAATGTGGAATCACCGTACAGTTTAAACACTTCGTTGCCACTCGAGTAATCTCTCGATTCTCCTCGAGTCGACACGATACCACGGAATCAAAGGATCGCCGAGACAGCAGGCCGTTCGCGCGATCGTGACAACGCGATATGCGAGGACGCGACGTGCCAAAACGTCAACGTATCNCTTGTAATCTCTCGATTCTCCTCGAGTCGACACGATACCACGGAATCAAAGGATCGCCGAGACAGCAGGCCGTTCGCGCGATCGTGACAACGCGATATGCGAGGACGCGACGTGCCAAAACGTCAACGTATCGCGCGAACAGATGAGATAAAACGACATCCCTGACGTTGTACGTCAGTGGTGGTGGCAAACCGGCGAGCCAGTATCCTTTATCGGCTTGGTATTATCTCGGGCACCGCTCGTCGCAAATGGCGCGAACATCCGCGAGCTGCCTTGCTAACTTATCGCCGTAGGAAGTGGCCCACCCATCCACGACGAGTCAACCCCTTAGTGTTCCCAAGCTCTCCTCTTTTCACCTTCATCCCCGCCACCAGGCCGTTTTTCCGCCGTATCCGGCGTAACAAGGGGCAAAAGCGTTGCCACTGGCTTTAGAACCTCTTTCTTTCTGAAATACGTACACCGTAAGTCCTCCTCCTCCTCCTCCTCTCTCTCTCTCTCTCTCTCTCTCTCGGAAGGGAAATCTCGATTTTTCTCGTGATCCTCATCGCGCGCGAATTCGAAATTCTTGGACGATTGTTTACGGAGCGAGTGAATGAGCTTCGAGTGTTGAATAAATAGGGAATGGATAGATAGTATTTGAGATTAGGAGTGTAGAAAGGAGATTGCGTGATCATCAAGAGAATAGGTGTCGAATGTGGTAAAATGTATTGGGATATGTTATTAGAAAGTTAGAAGAAGCAGCGGCACAGTGCTGAAAAATATGTTTCCGGAGATTTGCGATCAATTTTCAACAAGACGAATTTTTTATTTTTTAAAACACATCTTGACGACTGAAACCTTCGTCAGAGGCGTTAAAGTAAAAATACAAACATTTGTTATATATTTTAGGAAAGATCATTTAAATCTCATTTATGTCTAGAAAATCTTTAACAAATTGTAAACTGTATAAAACTTCTAAATTGTTTTATATCTATGAAGTTATATATTGGTCATTTTGACCATTTTGGTGGTTCTAGTGTTCTTAGATTCTATAAAATATATCGCAATAGTATGCACATTGTTTGGAAGATTTGTGCCTATTTTTAAATACTTTAAATACTTATTTGTTTTAATGCTCGCACTCTTACAATTTACAATTACTTCGATGTAATTATTATTACGTTTACTCGAAATTGTTCAACGTCTCTACGTCTTCACTCTTCTCCGATTTAACTCATTCGAAAGATACCACGGTTCTTATGTGTATTTGTCTTATGAATTTTACGCGTTGGTGTCGTGTCGCGAGCAGATTTGCAAAGGTCCGTGATTTGGAAAGAGGACGGAAACTTGGGTAGAGATATGCCGGTGATTTGTGGCGGTTTCTTAGGCAGAAGTTCTTGGGTCGATTGTAATGGCAGAGGTCGGTTGTTGGGACCGAGAATCTCGGTTGCGTTGCTCGGTTAATGGAGCCGCTGGTTAAAAAGTAGACGTTTCCGAATCGGCGGCAGAAATTTTCGATGCCACGTCGTTCGAGTTTATTCTCATAAATCTCGCAGAGATCGATAAAACTTCAGATATATCGCGATTGGAGCAGAAAAAAAAAAGAACTGTTTAAATCTAATATTTCGGTACTCCGAATTTCCCGAGTTGTGTGGATCGTGAGAAAGACGTGAGAATCCGAGAGTTGGTGAATATAGCGGTCATCGGACCTGTCACGAACTACCTGGAAGTTGTAGAACCCGCATCAGACAAACCAAGAGTCGTAGGATTTATTGCAGACATCCCAGTGGTTGTAGAACTTGCTTATCCAAAAGTCGAGAAGTACCCAGAAATTTACTACGAATTTACTACGAATTATCCAGAAATTGTTGTTAGCATTCTCCGGTGTGAAAAAATGTGCTCCTAACAATATTATTCTTATTATGCGATGGAATCAATGAAACCGATAGGAAACATGTCAACGAGAGTTCGTGATTTAAGCGCTGACTTTTAAAAAAATTATTAACAACATTAATATAAAATTCTACTAAGCAGATATCATAGGTATTAGGAATTTTTTTAACTTACCTTTCTTTCTATTTTATTTTGATATACACAATTTTATTTTTTCATATGTAATATATTCTTTAGAAAAACACGACAGTTTTAATTAAATACAAACACTGACTTTCCACAGAATTATTACTAGCATATAAAATTAATATAAAATTCCAGCAGAAATATGAAAGCAGATAGCACAGATATTAACAACGCTTCTTTTCAAAGTTGAAATATTTTTCACGAAAATAAGACTGCCTGAAAAGATTATCTGAAGAATGCCACGCGGCATTCTGATTTAATTGAAAATCGAGATTTCCATTCGTTGGTGGTCGAACTCACCGATAAAAATCAGCCCTGCCGCGGCGAACACCTATGATTCACAGTGCATTGAAATTCGCGTTTACTCGAGTAACGTCCTTAATACCCGGGGCGTCATGTTTTATAGGGATCGTGCGAGTATATGGAGGCTGTAAGTTTTCGCGCAGCTGCGCGGGTTTCCAGCCTCTTCGGCCGACTACTCGTATTTCTTTAACTTCGTTACCACAAAGAAGCTTGCCGCTTCTTTTACCTCGTACAATATTTTCCAGACGCTTTCCAACGCCCGAGGAAATCTCGGCTTCCATGTTGTATTTTCGCGTAAGAACATCGACGCGCCGTACGACAGGATGGAGAGCGTCAGGACCTTTGTCCGCTTTCGCACAATTAATCAAGATAGTCTATACTTGTCTTGCAGATACTCCAATGTAAACGCGACCAATTTTCTTCCCTTTTCCCTTTCTTTTTTTTTTGCCATGTGTCGCCTGAATTTCTCAAGAGCACAGTCGAGATTAAACTTCTTTCTCTGAAATTTGTTCTCCTTCAGATTCGTTCTGTTCTAGTTTCTTTGCTCGTTGAAGGTGGAAATGTTTATTTCGTGATGCGTTCACCGAAGTTTTCTTTAAATATCCTTTTATTCCGGCGGTAAATTAATTGGTACGTTAATCGCATATATATATATATATATATATATATATATATATATATATTATAGAACATTAAAATATTATATAACTATAACGATATCAGAATATGAATTTACATTCGTTCTTGTAATTGATATACAACGTAAATTACTTGCCCGTTAACGATAACAAGAGAAACATCACAACATTTTGCCACACCGTAAAATTGCAAATTTCAGAAAATACAGCAAATGCAGAGTGTAATCAAGCGTAGCCTAGGGTTGCCGAGAATTTCGAGCAAAATGAGCTTTTAATGAGTTTTAGCAAAACACACTAGTCTGTAGTTCTAGTTCACAATGTTGCGCAATACGCGTGCACGATAGACCGAGCTGTAATTGAAGAAAAAATGGCCTTTCGTCGCGAGTCGTGTCGTAAACCACTGCCTACCGTGCTTCGTTCAAACAGTTCTGAAGAAGTACCTGGTATAGTTCGCTCGCTGTATCATTGGGCCGTACGTAATACATTCATACACGTCGTTTATTCACTCCATTGCTGGAGATCTTGGGCTTGTTATAATTTCAAATTTCCCTCCATAGCCGCGTGTTTCACGCGGAAATGGTTTCGCGTCGTTGGAAGAAATTGCACGGAGCATAATACGAGGTCTAATTCGTACTAAAAAGGGGGTCTGTTCTTTTGCGAATTTTTTGAGAATAAACTGATCAGAGAGGCCGGTTTAAGTAGTACATTAGCTTTCAGTGAAAACTTAATTCACTGTCGCTGAGCAGATCCACTTATCCTGTCTAGCAACCGAATACATAATCTCTCTCTCTCTCTCTCTCCCTCTCTTCCTCTGCTGTTCTCTTCCTCGCTTTTCCCGTCGTCGACGTCGTCCTTTGCGTTTCTGTCTCTTATCCGCTTTAGTGAGCAGCCTCGGAAAATCTTAGGAGCTCCCGATCCTTTGGTCCATGTTATTTCGTCCAGTGCTTCCTTTCCTTTCCTTTCTTTCTCTTTTTCTTCTTCTTCTTTCTTTTTTCCTTTTTAATTTACCATCGAGCAAGGGACTTGTAATAACTAACTAAACTTGGAATGTTTTATCACAACATGTCGGCACGTTTCGACCGAAATTTTTTGAATCTTACTTACTTTTTAATTAAGCATTTGATCTGTCCTTCTTTATTTCATTCTTCTTTCAACTTCTTGAGAAGTGATCCTTCAGAAGTGACACTGACTTTCCTTGGAATTGTAATTAACTTAAGAAAAGTAAAAAGTAACGAAAGTAATTTAGAAGATTGTTTATTTCTAAATTTATTTCTAAATATTGATAGAATAGCAAAATCCTTTTAAAAATCTGAAATTTGTGTGATGATTCAGATGATCATACTTTTCACAATCGAGGACACGGTGCTACGACAAAGGTAATTTAAAGAAATTTGTCATCACTTTTAATTTAGCAAAAAAAAAAAAAATTCCACAGTAATGGAATACTGATATAAATATATTCTCGACAATTGATCTTCTCAATTGTGAGCACAGTCAGAAGACTGTGACACGTCAACACTTTTAAAAATCCGAGTTTCGTGTGATAATCCAGTTGATCCAGAATTATTTTTCACAATCGAGGGCACAGCGACGGGACGAAGCTGTACGTACGAATTCCGCGCCACGCTGGTTGGTTGTTTTTCAGCCGGTAAATAACGTCGGCCAATTTCCAGGGATTTTCGAAACTTTACGGCTCGAAGGTTTCCCAAATTTCGTCGGCACGGTAATAGCAAAGTTGGCGAACGCGTGTATACAAGGGACACGAGGAATTCAGCAACTAATTGCCCGGAACGTTAAAACGAAGTGAACTCCATGAAAACCTGTAACACCCGCGTTCCTGCTATAATTCCCTTCAAATTCATCCCTTTCGATGCTTTTTTCTTCCTTGTCTTTTTCATCCAAACTTTCATCAAATTTTATATTGATCTTTTATATCGATATATTTTTTATTTTTCAATTTACTTTATTAATTAATAGGGATACTCATAAATGGTGTCTTTCTTTTCAAATTTAATAAACATTGCTATCCAGTGACAACAGTTGAACAAAAATAATTTAAATAAGATAAAATTTTATACAGTATCAAGAAACGTTATTGATACTACTCTTGCTATAATTTCCTTGGAATTCTTGCCTTTAGTCAGTCCTCGTGTCTCGCTCGCTTTTTGGTTTCAAGCATTCGATACACCGGTTTTTGATAAAAATTATCTCGTTCTACATTGCTTCTTTATCTTTCAATTTATTAATTCGTCACTTCTAGACGTAGCTCTACACCTAGATAAAAATAGACAGATATCTTCGACACTTTAAAGTAATGATTCAATTTTCAAGACATATTTCAAGATGACGTTTCAATTCTGCTTTGAAGCGTTTTGGAAGCTTCGAATGTGACTTTGAACCACCTTCATTGCATTCTTGGAGAAAGTTTCACTACATTCAGAGACTAAATAAAAAAAAAAAGAGCAAGTTTTCTCCTATGCTTTATGTCAGACCTCTGTCGCATCAAAGACCACCCAATACCTTTAATTCGAGCTGTATAAACTAAATTTCGACGAAGGTAAACCCTCGTTGCATTTAAATTGCAGTTTACTTGTAAGTTATACC
>NIPQ01115852.1:0-13665 GCA_002806875.1 Lepidotrigona ventralis hoosana
TCACTGTGTACTCACGCAACGCTGAAATTTTCTTCTTTTGATTAGAATGGTTTCTTTGATCTAGTATTCTCTCCGTCATCGTTTTGTTGGTAATTAAATTCAATCAAACTATATAAGCAACCATTATTCCTTGTTCTTGGAATTTATTTTGTAAATATACCCTACTCTAGACTGCCACGATGTTTATGTATAAATATTCCAATATACCTTGTTTCGAGCGTTCTTGAAAGTTTCACAGCATTCTAAATAGAGAATTAACCATTCTCTTCGTGAGATAAATTATTTCAAAAATCTTTATGTCGAAAGATCGTTTCGTGTTAGATTAGATTAGCCCGACAACACGAGACAAACGTAACGTGCAATCGGCTTATCAAATAACTTGATTCTAAAAGTTTCGATTAAGTTTTATCACACGCAAGCGACGAAAACAAAAAATAACTTAAACAAAACGGACGAATGGTAGATAAAAGTACAGCAGGAGTGGTTGCATGATGGATCACTTAATCTACAAAGTGACTCTCCAATATTTGTTGCTCGCCTCCACCCCCCACCCCCCCTCTCCCACTTTCTCTGCCCCTCTCGTTCAATACGTTAATGCCCCATTAAGTTATGAAAAATCACGAAGAATGCGGGCGAATGATAACGGCGCGAAACACGTGGATCAGAGTAATCTCCCTATGGTATCGATACTGGTGGAATATATAACATGTGTCGTCCATTAGACAATCCACTGTATCTACAGGGTTTGTTACATGCATAGGAATGCGATTACATCGCATATTACATGCGCGGCCACGTTTGCACTCGCGTACAGATACGTGTGTACACATCAAACCCTCTCCCATCCCCTCTTTCCTTCGGCAATCGTTGCTTCGATTCCCCCTGCGTACAGAGCTAATGATGATTTAAACTAATCTTCCATTCGCGCTCGTAACATTTAAAATTCAGAGACTCGTACTAATAACATTAGATAATATCGTGACACGTTGTAAACGAATATTAATCACTATTTATATTTATCGGGTGAATAAAATAAATGTGGTATTCGCATTAAGTTCAAATTTTCCCCTCTTCTTTTCAAGAGAACTTGTGCCTCGGAGAGATTGTATATTTATAACATTCGAAAACTCGGGATTCTTAGTCGTCGAATTGAGCGACAACTGTTTTTCGAGGAATAATATCTTTAGAAAAACGATATTCGATTGGAGGGACAAAGTTCAAATATGTTTTCGAAAAATTTCATCTCGTCTTTAGAAATATATTCTCCCCGGTACACCATTCTCTACTTATAGTTTTTTTTTCGCACTATGTCGCATTCGTCGAGGAAATACGAATGGACCTGCTACGTAAACCAATATGTCTTGCAAGTTGCTGAAATTAATTGTTTGAAAAATCGATCGATTATTAACGTGATACATGGACATGCGCGATCATCTACGCGATGGATCCTCGAGGATCGGGTGCAATGGTCAGTGGAATATGGGATAACACGCGTGATTGGGTTCCGAGTGTATACTTGTTATTTGGCGAGTGGAAATACCAGCGATCGAGCCGCATGCATAAGGTTCGGCCATTGGTGTGCAGTCGCGTGCACGTGGCCGTGTATATTTTTTACAATAGCCCCGGGTTATTGTATTTAAATCCAGGAGCACTCTCGCGCTGTGTCCTCGGCTTCTCTCTGTCCGGCGCAGACACGAGAGCCCTGGGAATCCGCTCTCGAGGTAACAGCTGTTTTAGAGGGAGATCCCCGCGTTTTATATATCCCCACCCACGCAGTCCTAACAATTACTCAAGTGGTAGTACTGTTTCATAGATTCGTTCCTCCATGATTTCGTTCTTAACACTTTGATAGATTTGAGTGCCTCCATGATCCCACTATGTTAGAAGCGAAACATAATAATTCCCTTTTTAATCAAATTCTATCGTTTGGAGAAACGATAAAGAGATTAAACTAGTAATTTACGTGTGCATAGTTTTTTATTTAACGTGCTGGTTACGAAACTGGTCACAAACATTGTATAGCTATGATATTCGATGAAACGATTTTTTTTAAATTACACTTTTAAAAATACAAGATTACAATCTCTTCAGATTACGTACATGCGACTAAGTCTGCTCTGAAAAGTTTCTCACCTAGACCAGAACTATCCGAACGAAATGAGGAAGCACCGAGGCTTCCGGTTAGCACGGGAAATGTTCGCGGGACACAGTCAGCGTGTACGAATTTTATCGAACAAATTCGTGAGGTTTTTTTCCATGTATGAGATCGTGCATGCAATTCTGTGTACGAGGGGGAGGGGGGAAGGTATCTCGCGCAGATATTTGTATTGATGACAACCACCGCGTGACATGTATCCTCCGTCGGCTGCTAATGGCTGAAATTTGTTTCGCCATTGCCTTCCAGCGATTTTGCTCGATTTCAAATTTCACCGAATTTGTGTTCGCTGCCCCTCTCTTACGCCCACTCGGTCTGTTTCGCTCGTCATGTCGAACTACCACGGCGTTTCCGTGTTCATGGAAACCTGACAGGACAACGATAAAATATCCATCTCAATTATTTAGACCTTCGCTTAGCGTGCAGTAGGAAAACACGGTTGGTTTTAATCGATGGAACGGTTGATAAATTGGTGCATGCTTTTTTGGCAATGTTGCTGCTAGTAAGTAATTGGAACAAGCTGGTTGGTTTAATTATCGGGGATCTGCGACGACGAAGTATTCTTGATCGTTAGTCGAAAGCTTGAAACAACGAGTGGGGGGGAATTTTCGGATCTCCCAGATTCTAAGTTTGTAATCTTCAAAGATTTCAAAATGTGGAGTTTCCTTTGATTTGAAAAGCCTCGGAAGCCTTACCGATCTTCCGACTTTGATATTTCTATAGTACTTCTACAGTTCTTTCAAATATTATTGAAATAATCTTCACACGTCTTCCACGACTTTCCACCTGATCAAAATCCATCGGGTGCACAACGATCGTCGCTAAATTCCCGTCTAGACGTTCGATTTATCCTCTGAAAAAAATTATTCATCCTCAGCCGACTGACGCATGCACGATAAAGTTTCTTAAGATCGCGTATGCATATTCACGTGAGCGCGAGATATAGAAGACGAATGTCGATAAAGTCAGAAACGGGGTATATAACGAGATCGAAACCCCGTGGATTTTAGCATGAAAATAGTAGGACGTTCGATGTATTCGGTGCGTTGAAGGATATAAAACATTTTTCAGATATCTCCGTTCTCGACGTGATAGACTTTATCCGACTGGTAACGAAAACCATTTCGAAAATGGATTCGAGCCTTTTAGGGTGGAAATGAATAAAAAAAAAAAAAAAAAAAAAAGGAAAAAAAAANCGATACATTATTAAATAGAGATTTTTATCCACACTTCAACGTCCGCACCACTCTTTTTTTTTCTCTTCTCCCCGATTCTTTTTCGTTTTATCTCGTGCACAGTTATGAAACGTATAGTTTCGCACGCTTGAAACGTTTGAAATGGAAGTTATTTACCAGGCTTGCTTTGCAATCCTGAACTTGTCAGTGTCCTGGGCTGTAACGTTGATTAAAAGTTTAGATTATACGGAGTTACTTCGTTTCTTGAATTTTCAATTTCGTTTCGGATGTCGTTAACAATTGTTTAAAACGCTTTCGGTACCGGCAGACAAGGAAGTTTCCTATTGTGCAGAGACGAAGATTTTTGCGAATTTATAACGAACGGTTTCGAGAGAAAGGGATCTTTATCTTTGAGTTTTTTTTTTTTTTTTTAAAAAAATTATATTGGCAGTTTAGCTTCGCTCAATTCCTCTGAAACTATTTCATTTGAATTCTCACGCGGATTCCTCTCGGGATCAACATTTAGATTTTCAGATAGAACATTCTCGCGAAACTTAGGAAAAGCAGAAGAACGAAATTCACATACAGAGGAAACGCTGGTGGAGTAAGAATCGAAAGCTACCGAAGGATCATTGCAAATTTAATCCGATTTAGATGCAACCGACAGCTTAGTTCGAGTAGTTTGGTCAACTGGTTTGCACACATGGATCAAATAACTCGGTCGAGTAGTGATTTAGTTAAGTTCGGGCTCCCATCTATGGACGAGTTCACTGGGATATTTCACTTTTGCCAGGACGGAGCCGCGTGTAGCTTAACGCGTGACAAGAATAACGAGAAAATGAAAGGAAGAATTCACGGATCGATACTATGCCTCAACTCGACGAAATATAGAAGAAATTCCAATACAATTTCGAAAACGATTCTTTGTAAATTCTTAGCTTGACTTCTCCCGACTTCGAGCACCCAATTTCGGATTTTAAATAAGAATTATTCTCGGCGAGACTCGTCGGGAGGTTCCTCCGAAACGGTAAAACCTAGATCTGGCGATCGTCCACTAGTATTTCCCATCTTTTCCACCTTTTCTACGTAGTCACCCAACGGTGCAAACACAGACACAAACACTGGCCATTCACGCCGAACGACTTTCCCCGGAAGTATAAAACGGTGCTCACGTCGGCACGTGGCCACGTTACGGGGGAGAGGAGGCGAGGGGGTTGGGCATCGAATAATACAGTCGTCCATAGACGAGATAGTTAGCCGTTGGTTACTTCTGTTGCCCCCGGTCTGTTCCATAAAGCTCACGGTAAATCGACTGTGCGAGCCGGTGCGGAGCAGCAAACCGTCAGCTCTAACCTATACGTGTTGCTGCACGTATGTGCTGCCATGGGAGTTGGGTGCTCACGCAGGGCTGCCTGGGCAAAGAGGGGCAAGGGTTGGGTTGGGCAACCATTATTGAAATGCAGTAAATGGCCGTGAGTTTCAATTGCCCCTGGGTGCTTCGAGCGTGCCCCTAGCTGAGGGTCCCCACACGCCGCTGCGGAACTACCCTTCCTCGGCTGATCGGGGAGGGAATTACGAGAATTCGTAATGATTCCGTCGGCTGCACGAAAACACACGGGCGAGGGAGCTGATCAATCTACGGGCTATCACCATTGCTTGATGCTTCTTCCTCTGTCAAGATTCTAGCTTGCATCCAAATTCTTCGATTCTCAAATTGAATTTTTCGAAGCGAATCTTTCCGTGCCATGTGTATCACCGGTGGTACACGTTAAACTTGATCTTCAGGCCACGTGTACCACCATATTTCTAATAATATTACCACAAGTGGTAGACGATCTGATAGCTACTCTAAACAAGAGAACTACTTATCGATTGATGATGTAATGAAAGATTGTATGATAATATATCAACCTTTAGTCAAAATATCAAATGGCCTGACATTTGACAACAAAAGGCAAAAATGGCTTGGCACAGAACGTGATAAATATTAATATAGAACAACTGGATTCTTGTCAGTGTGTTTTTTATTTTATCACAAATCTATTATTTACTTGTAGCGTGGATCCATCTTCTAATAAAACAATATTATATTTATTGTATATAATCTGTTAGGATTTTCCAATAAATGTAATCAATAGGTGTGTAACCCAATGCTCATGATCGGTAGTGCATTCTCTGCACAGCGTAGTTAACGCTCACGTGGCGCTAGTAGTCATCTCGATCTTCGCAGAATTAATTGTCATGTTGGCCAAAGAAGGAAACGATATTTTCGAGTATTTTTACATCATTTTGTTATTATTAAAAAGAAAGAAAGAAAGAAACAGACAGAAGAGAGAATTCTAATATATATATATATATATATATATATATATATATATATATATATATAATATAATATAACAAGTTCCGTGCCATGTGTACACGTTAAACTTGATCTTCAGGCCACGTGTACCACAAGTGATAGCTACTCTAAACAAGAGAACTACTTATTGATTGATGATGTAATGAAAGATTGTATGATAATATATCAACCTTTAGTGAAAATATCAAATGGCCTGAACGACAACAAAAGGCAAGAATGGCTTGGCACGGAACGTGTTAATCTAGCTTGCATGGGCGAAAGCTCGAAGACGCTGTGGGTTAGTGGCTCTGGTCATTTCGAAAGCAAACGCATTTTACGTGTTTAAACGGAGAGCAGAGTATCGTGACGATCGTTGCAACAGAAATTTGCCGAGATATCGATATTCGCGGCGTTCGTATCTCCGCTAGCAGAGCACGTTGAATCAATTAGAATTAGATGGTTTCCGGGCGAGAACGCGAACCACCGGCAGAAGATTCAACCGAATTATTCGTCCGCGAAACATGTGACCAATTCCCCAGAATAATTGCTGTTTGCAGTTATTATGCATTGCGCGGCGTGTTACATGACACGCGGTGTTATTTGAGCAACGTGAGTATTATAACGGATACACACGCAAACAAAGCGTAACGCGTCATCGCTTCGATACGGTCTTCGGATAATATAAAGGTTAGCCGTGTCCCTAATTGAGGACAATCGGCACTGCATCTCTATAGCACGGCTGCATGTCGAATCTGTGGCTCCGAAAATTTATTCCTCTCGTTGTTATTTAACAACTGCGAATCTGTAGTGTATCGATTTTTTGCTGCAATTTCACTGCGACAGTGTCGATAACTCAGAGATGAAATGAAATAATCGTAAGCGTTTTGAAAATTGATCAAATCATCGAGAATTTATCAGCGTGAATAATTGGATGATTAAATCAAATATTATATTAAACCAAATATAAGGATACGAATAATTCAATGCACTCAAGTGCAACAGTATGAATAACTCAAAGATTAAATTGAAATCTCCTCGAGCGATAATTTAAAATAACTAGAATTACATACTTTGTTCTTCGACGGATATTAAAATCGTTACCCTTGTGTAAATTTCGAAGATTTTTCAAGCCACGCAGTGAGAATTACAGTTGCAAGTTTCAAAGGACGAATCCAATTAGTTTAATCTATGCTTGCTAATTGGTAGACAGATTAAAATCCGCGAATATCCGGAACGTTCCAGAAAGTAATTCTTCATGCAGAATTCTTGCGATCTTAATTCAGAATCAACAGATCCCTTCGTTTCTTAAACGCGAGCAATTGCAACACGTAAAAAATAATAACACGTAAAAACTAACTCGAGCAATCTGTTGTAGAAAATTCTGCGTCTTACGTTCGAAATTTTTATACAGAATTTCCCCTTGCGCAAATCCTCTCTTCAAATATGCCGTTGAAAATATGAATAATCGTATTCAACAATTAACCGTAATAGCCATTTTAGTCGGGCACAGAGGCGGAGAGGATAAAAACAGCGAAGTATTTTTACAGAAGGACAGACAATCTCTTCAAATAAAGGGGGAATTTTCATCTGGATGAGAGATACAATTCAAATATTTTTATCTCGATGATTTAAAGCCCCACGGTAAATCATAATTAAAATTTCCCATTCCCGTTTGAGTCTCCGTCTGGAATTACTTTTTACATCCGCTATTTGCGCAGTGAGTTAACACTTTGCCACCGTTTATGAAACCGACTCTAAAAGCTGCCGCCACGTTTTACAAAAATAACTGTAATTTAAAATCCGCTGTACGCTTCGCAAAGGAAGCTCTCCTTTCTCTGGCCCAAATAGCTTGATGGCCGGGCGAGCTGAAAAATTCACTGATCCTTTGGAAAATTCGTCGCTACCTTTTGCAACGCGAAACACCTTTTCAAATGTACACACTGTGTAAAATACAAAATCTATGTGTTTGTATCTATGAAGTTCCAGCTACGGCCAACGTAAATCACGCAGAAATTCAGTTCTTCCTCGACTCTTGAAAATTCCACGGTCGAATCCAAATTCTGGCTGTTCCTCTATCTGCCGAACGGATTGGATTCGCCGTTATCAAAGTTGTGCCTCGCTCCGAGAAACAACCCATGTAACTAGATGTAACTAGACCAACGTGGAGATCGTGTAGCTAGATGCGGCTAGAACAACTGGAGCGTGTAACTAAATATAACCAGATCAGCTAGACTGTGTGTAATAATATATGCGATAACTCACAAGTAACTAGATAGACTGCTTGATTATTCCTGCCGAGGGATTTTTCTCTCGAGGAAATTCTCGGAAATTTGCTTGAATTCGATATAAAATAACATGACGTTGTAACGTGTCTTCGGGCCGGCTCGAAAACTTTCTACAAACAGAGAGATCAATTATCGGATGGATTTTTGGATAGAAAGAAGACGAGAAAAAAAAAAAGAAGAAAGAAAAACACGAGTATATTCGATACACGGTCACGTTCGCGGTGGTAGGCGGAACAAGGGCCGCGGGTGCAAAACGCGATCGTTTAGGTAACGCAGTCAGGGAGACAAATGCGATATCGCGTCTCACGGCTATGGCGGAATTTCAATGGAGCAGATGATATTCAGCGATTCGCAGACGTCGGTAACGAAATTGGACTGGCGTGTCAGTGGCATACCAATAAGCGATACGCGGACGGCCGAGCCCCGGCCACGCTTTATTTTCCTCTGAATATGACGCGACCTATTCGCGAATACACGTATTTTGTCAGCGCGAGACCCGCGCGGAAACAGAGCCACTCCACTGTTTTTCTTCGAGAGCACAGGCGGCTTGATATTTTTATGCGGATCGTTCGTATGTATGCACAATGCCTGCAGTTTCGAGACTCGGCTTGTCCTAGGGATCCCTAGGATCATCGAGGAACGTTACGCGCGCCTGATTTTTAACTGGCTGTTATACTTTTAGACTCTATACTTCTAGTCTCGTCACCTCAGATTGGATCGAATTTTGCTTCAGCAGATGAGTAGACACTTTCTGCCTCGGCTGGAATTCTGCCAAATAATTGATTGTTTGAAGTTCTAGTAATTTTTACATTTGTGACTGTTGTTCCAAGTTCTAGTAATTTTCAGTACCGTTAGTTTCTGTAATAGTTTTCAAGTTGGCTTCCGAGCTTCACCTCACTGGAAATTAATTCTTTGATTAAACTTCTCTCGTCAATCGGTCGGAACTAATGAAACCAATATTCCAGTGGAATATGGTTTCGCTTTTAAACCTCAAGACGCGAATGTCATCGAACTCGTATCTCTTTCCCTTGGAAAGCGCTTTTCGCTTTTCCTCGCTCACGGCCGGCTGAATACAAACGTGCATTTCGGCGAATGCAATCAGTATCGTTCGCGCGTATCTCCTTCATTGACGTTGAGGTCCAAGTTCGCGGAGATCCAAGTTCGCGATATATTGACCAGCTCTGGCGATACGCGAGATGGAAAACTTTGGTACAATTCGACCCGATACCTTAGCCAGATACGAGGGACAGCAACTTCCGAGCAAGTTTCACCGCGTCAAGCACGCTTCGAAATGATATAATTAATATTATTTCTTGGCTCGTGGCAGCAGATCTCGAGGTAGCAGAGACGCTCTCCGGACTTTCCGTGCGGTTGTTATCGGTACGAAACTTTCGAGGGGAAAATTACGCCGCTTTCGATAATTATATTTTCAGCTTGTCCGTTTCGACGAAGGAAACATATATTTATCTGCGGGATCGTTCTATGCGCATCATTGTCTGTAACAAAAGCGATTCTTTCTTTTTTCCTTTCCTTTCTTTTCTCTGTCTGATTGGGAACACAAATGTTTAAAGAGGCGTCGCCTCTTAAAATAAAAAGGAATTTCATTTTAATATTGATATATATATATATATAGTGTGTTTTCTCTTTCCCCTCGCGGTCAGAGTCGATGGTTCGGCGGGCATTCGATTTTTCACTGGGTCGAATACGATACGTGTCGTGCGAGGGTTTTAAATATGTAAATGAGGAATCCTTCTCGCTTACGGAATATAAATGAAAGAATATTTTTACTTACACATGCAGTTTTAACTTATCCTTGCAAGCTGGAATTTAAATATCTCCAATTAAAATCCGGCGGCGAGCTGCCTTTAAAGCTGGGAATTTAAATTCTGCCGATAAAGCTTGAATACCGGTGGCCGCGCCGCGCCTGAAATTTTCGCCACGGCATAGAAAGACTATTATTCTAGTTGTTATTTATTCTCTATCGCGTGGCCGTTCTGTTCACCCTCTTTCTCTCACCCGAAAGCTGCCTTTACATTTTTATGAAGAGAAGCATTAAGAGATGTACGAACGCGACGGTCCAAATGGAAATTTGCTTCGTCTATTAACATTATAATACATCTCTACTTTACAATATCACGTTGCAACACATTTCACTGCGTTATTACAGCCCGTGATTATTCCGTAGATTTTTGGAATCTTAAATCTCTCGAGAAGAAAAGAAAAGAAAAGAAAAGAAAAATGCACGAAATGCACTCGAAGTGATTGTTCGCTACAATACGATTACAAATATATATCTTTCGATGGAAATGGATATATCTCGCGGGAAAATTTCTCGACAGAAGGGAGAGAGAAAGAGAGGAGAGTACATCGATAGACTCTCGACGTTCTCGCCGCGCCGTGGAGACACGAATTGCCCAGGCATTTCTCGCACACACACACACACACATACACATATGTATACATAGAGCGGAGCGTGCACCGGAAAATCCTTTTTCTAGGGACTTTCACACGCTCACGTGTTTTATGTTCCTCCCTATTATGATTGTTGCGTGCCGTGGCGGCGTATCGAGGGCTTCACCATCGTGTGCTCGACGCGATACGATGATCTCTGAATCGACCAAGCCCTCTTCACCGGGCAAATCGATTTTACAGAGACACGCTACACGCCCGTTTTATATTTAATGGGACATAACCTCTTCTACACTGTAGAAATTCCTACAACCATCAAACCGTGTCGTCGATTGCCTTCGCTGCTTGTGCCACGAACGTTTACGAAGATTCGATATGTCGATTTTGCGATTGCACGATCGTGCACGACAGATACTTCGAATTAGGCTAGATATTTTAATGAATGGGACGTTGTTTTATTTATATATATTTGAACTTTTGCATGTACAGATCAGATAGTTTCGTTGGGTTATTTTTTCCCCTTTACTGGTAGACAAATCTCTTTCCCCCCGCAGCAACGAACAAATTCCTTTTCTCTTTTCGCTTTTCGACGTCAAGTTTCTCGGCTGCGCGCGTTTCTCTTTTTTCGAGAGGACGCTTTAGCATCCGTCTTCGTTCAAAGTTCGATCCACTCGAAACACAATACCACCGCGTCCCTGAAACGAAAGAAGAGAAAAAAGAAACGTGTATCAACGATGATACCGTTCCCGGCCCCGGTATTTTTTTTTTTTTTTTGTTTTTGATATTTTTCGAACAATTTTCGGGCACGCGTTCAAACGAAGTGAAAAGTGTTGAAGTGGGGTCCAGCGAGAGGGCCGAGGATGCAATATTTTACGAATATTGAAAAGTTTTCGACGGCAAAAAACACCACTCGATTTTTAATGTTTTCGCGAAATCATCCATCGAATCGTCACTCGACAATCGTCCTTCGCGATTTGTTGTTGCCCGGCCCTCCTCGTTCTCCTCCTCTTCGGTCGGTTTTTCATCATCCACCGTTTATTCTCCGTGTGCTCGCCGAGATTTACAAATTATCCACCGACGAATTGAAATTCGACCCTAAATTAATAGAAAGTTAATCGGAACACAGACTGCTCTCTCTCTCTTTCTCTATTTATCTCGACTGTTCAGATCAGATTCAAAAGATCTCTCGAGTGAAGGGGAAGCTCGCTAATTTCTTCAACTTCCAAGCGTTTTTAGATTCGACTTGGACGACTGATCCAGCGTCGATTATCTCTCGACGGCCGATGGAACTTGGAAAAAAAAAAAGGAAAAAAGAAAAAAAAAAGGGAAATCCATTAAGGGAATCGTGTATCTCAGGAATGGTATAATGAGAATTCGCAGCAAACACGTCCGGTCTAGCCAGAGGAGAGCTTCCGCTTAATAACCAGGAAAAGGAGCCGGGATACGTTTCAAGTATTTGCTCGGCGTGCTAATAAGAAGGGCAAAAGAGGGCGGAAAGGAGCGAGCAGTTACAAAAAGAAAAAGAAAAAAAGAAAGAAAAAGGCGAGGTGGAGGAAGGGAAAGAGAAAAGGAGAAGAAAAACGAAAAAAAAAAATGAAAGAAAAAAAAATAGAAACGTAGAAGAAAAGGGCAACGATTAATATCGAGTTTATTAAGAGCAGCAGCAGCAGCAGCCGGTTAACAAAGAGCACATTTCCGGGTACGTGACTGCAGTGGCTACCGTACAATTTCCGGCTGGCCCGTTAACCGTGCCCGTCTCGTCTTCCAGCGTTTCTCACCGTTCATTTCTCTCGAGACACGCCGTATTGATATTTGACTTCTTTTATTGCGCGTCCTTTGAGTCCACGGCGACGTCCGCGACTTTGATTTTACGTCGCAGAGAATGGAAACCGGTATTAGCGATATTACGTTTGGTAAATTTCCACGCGAGACGGACGGACGTGAAAGTCAGGCTCGCTCGTGCGAGCGAATTTTCGAATTTCTCTCGATTTTCACTCCTTCGACCAGAGTAAAACCTGCATTGCACTGTATTACACGAAGGACACGTATTCTTTTAATGCGCGTCTTTAGGATAGTCTTTCTCATGGCTCTTCTATTCGTTGACTTGACTTTTTTCCCCAGTTTCTTCGTCGATAATAATTCTCAAGGAGACATAGCTTCGTATTGTAAATGACAATGACGATGTTCGACTGTCTGGCAAGAAACACGGGAATTCGAATAGTTGGCGCCAGTCTTTCATGTCCTACGAACGTCGACGTTTATGTGCCATTTACAAACAAGGGCTTCGCTTCGAGAATATCATTCCTTAATTAAGATACTGCGGTTTAATTCATCAACTTGCTCATTGCAGCGTCCTGTCATACGTACGTGTTTATGTGTGTGTGTGTGTGTATATATATATATATATATATATATATATATATATATATATATATATATATATGTACGACCTTTCGTGATAACCCACTTGTGAAAATAGCGAGACAACAAATCGACAGGTCGACTGCCTAAAACGAGAACAAACTCTGGTTTTTTTTACTATATATATATATATATTTTAATTGGTCTGGGGACTGTGAGGACATATTCATGAGCTTTAAGATCGAAGTTCATGTCTGGTATCGTTTAAAATTAGAATCGCGTTCTCGATAAAGTCAGATCTCGTGGAAATTGGATTCGAAGGTGAATTAAAAATTCTAGATTCAATGATAATTTTAATACAAGCCCGAGACAGCCGTATTTATTCTCGGGGATTGATCTTAATATTTAAAACACAATGTCTTTATTTATAAAAAATACAAAATAATACGTCTCTATTGTTTACTTGTTTTTCGAAAAACCCTAGAAAGATGAAGCATGAAATTCCTTTGGAAATATTTAGCACATTCAGTTTTTTTTTTTTTGTATATTTATTATATAATTTAAAATAATTACATAGAAGAAGATGTTTCTTTTTTTTTAACTTTTCAAAGTCAGTTAGTTGCACACGATGGATCTAGTATTTGTTAAAATTATCCTTCAGTATGAAATATAATATCGTATTTTAAGTCACGCTGTACATTTCCAAAGTTCAGCCAGGAAACTTGTCGCGTTAATTTTCTCTCGAACTTCTGAAAATTACCCCAAAAATGGAAACATATTTCACTCTTGTTAAGCCACTCGGAAACTCCGGTCCTCATGTTTATACAGCTACCCCCCAAATCCAGTATAATATTTTTCTTTTATCTATATGTTTGGTTTCAGTGTTATCCCCTTGTCAGCATTGCTTATGTATCAGTAAAAAAAAAAAAAAAAAAATGG
>NIPQ01115880.1:2188-14126 GCA_002806875.1 Lepidotrigona ventralis hoosana
CGTGGTGTTCGTCCTGTTCAGCAATTCAGTGCCTGCGTGACGAACAACGTTGGGACAAGTAATTAAAATTGGAGGGCAGACAAAGCTCGAAAGATCAGAGTATCGAGCACGGGGAAATCCCAGCGGTCAGTCTGTACGTCGGTAACAGCTTTATGATTTATTCGTTCAATCATCGTAATGTACATCAGCCCGAATTAGCGTGTTGCGCGTGGAGGCGTGTATATCGAGTTATCGCGTGGATCGTAGCCAGCAAGTGGGTCCTCCGGCGTGTGTACTACACGTGTGTGTGTGTGTGTGTGTGTGTGTGTATGTGTGTATGTGTGTGGAACGTGTCGACATGAATGGCGGGATCCAGACCGATCGGCAGGGCAAATCCGGCGCGCAACAAAATGGTAACGGGCCGCGGATCAAATGGAGCACTCTTTGACGTCGTGCGGACGCTCGGGCTGCTCTGCGGATCGGTCTGTGTTCCCAATGGTCGTGAAACGATCGATACACGAAACAAAGTGCGCCGGCCGGTGCACATTTCTATACGTTCCAATCCGAAGGGCAATTCAATTGCGGCGGACGTCCCATACGGCCATCTGCAATATTCTCCGCGAGCAATCGTCCTCCAGAGACCGTCAATGTATGCGCTCGCGCGCCTCCCAATGACATTTACATTTATATTGACACGGTGCTCGAATAGGTTCTTGAACAGTGGCCGACGCTTAAATGCATTTGCGGTGCTGGCTTAACGACCAATTTCAAATTTTTCCCCTCCCGATCCCGATACCCGACCGATTTAGGCTACGCTGCCTCGCCAAGGGACAACGTTATCGCGTTACCATTTGTCTAGCAATTGTTCTCCGTCTGCAGGATATCAGTCCGGATATCCACTCTTTCCGAGTCTCGACGAGGGGAATTAACATTGCGTGGGCAAGATGCTGCGAACACGCGAGAAAAAAAACTGGAGGATGACGACTTTGCTTCGGGATTTGTTGAAAAAGAGAGGGGTTACACCTTCCCCGTCGGAACGAAATTATACTTTACGTCGCGAGTTGATGTTGCCAGAAGTTATTCTCTTACTATGAAACAAGATGAGAATTTAATGTCGATTGCTCGATCGTCACACGTCAGATTTGTATTTCTCGTTCTTGCGATAAGATTACGGTGTAACAAACATTAACAAGAAAAATTCTTGTAGCCTATTTTCGTGATTTGGAGATAAAACGTGAACCAATTTCTAGCGTTATACCCAGCGTTATACCAGACATCGTCAAGTGCGATGATAAATTCCACCAGTTCTGGCCATTTAATCAAAGCAATTCGCTGAAGGTAACTGTGGTTGCCTCCCTTACACTCGAGGGATGCACGTTGAAAACAGAGAGGAAGCTAGAAAGCACACGCTCACCTATTCTATTTTCTACAAATAATTTTCTCACCGTGTCTCTAATATCTCCGCGTCTAAATCCACTAGGAGACCTATCCAATTCTAGATGAAATGCAATCTCTCCAACCCCTTTGCCACCTCGCCAATCTTTCCTTCCCTCTAGAATAGAGAATAATAAACTCAAAGCATTATTATTCCCAGTTGAGCACTGATTACCCGAATTAAAAGCAATCTCTAGAAAATATTGCAATGCCATCAGATTGCAACATTGAAGAACTCGTTAAGAACTTTTATATATATATATATATATATATATATATATATATATATATATATATATATATATATATATATATATATATATATATATATATATATATATATATATATATATANGAACGTCTACTTGATTAATTTTGAAATTCCAGCACCGCGAATTTATAAATTTAGTCAACGAGTTTAATCTTGAAAGCTTAAAAGCTTTCGAATTATAAAGGAAGTGAGTAAGTGAAGTAAGATGATCTTCAGAAACTGGTGAAGATTAAGCCAGATATTTTGAAGTACCCTTAATTCCGAAACTTGAACGTATAATATAAAGTCCAATAAAATTAAGTGGTACAATGAAAAGTACTAACTGTTAAAGAATGAAACGGCGAAAGCCTTGTTTCCCCATTTCAAGGTATTATTAATATAATAGTTGGGAATTTCTATCTGGCGTGAAAATTTCGTGACGGGAGATAAACACGTCGGTAGTGAGTTAGAAATTTCCAGAGTTATTGATACGAAAAAATACAAATTGCAAGAGCATCGGACACCTCATTAGAAATACATTGGATACTTTTTGACTGACGTGCATTATATCGGAAGCTGGAGCAAAGTCGCTTCGTACTTTAATATAACATTCGCTCATATTTCTCTGTATCAGTGGTATATTTTTAACCTTCTCGACGTCGCGATCCATTTGCGATATTACAAAAACTTTTCAGTATGCAAACGCTGGCGTGAGTTCCTGCTGAACTCACGTGTGGCAGCTTCTGATGTAACATACGAACAGTTCAACACCGTTCTCTGACTTACATTCCAAATACAATGTATAATGTACACGCGTAGAAATCTATATGCATGGAGAATGGAAGTTAAACGAGTTAGTACAAAATAGTTTGATACGTTGCACCGAAAATTTACAATAAACTTGCGTGTGTCTTCATTTTCAGAAGTAAAAGGGAAATTGGCTATAAAATTCCACGATTGACTTCTTTTTTTAAATATTGACTCGCGTAGCTTAAATAAACAACATCGAGGAAAGATTGAATTTGACAATTGACAGTAAAATTCAAATAGAATAGAAATACCTGATTTCTGGACTTTTTTGCGTGCACTTTCGCGAGCATGGTTCCAAAATTGGTGTCTACAAAATTTCGAAAACTCTGTTAACAAACAAGTCACGTCATGCAGCAGCACAACCTACGATTATCGTTCCAAGATGATTGGATTCTTTCTGAAGCAACGAAAGAAGCAAACTGAATTCAGATGACTCGAAAGTCATACGCGACAAAATGAGTCGCAACACGAAACGCAGGTAAATTCGACTCGTATATTCGCTTGGCTCTTTAAACGCAATCCAGGAAGCCATGACACCGTGTAATTTATGTGAAGCCGCATTTATTAAAACGGACATTTATCAAATATATATTACCGTAATTGAAATTAACGTGCTCCCGTAAAGGTGGAAATTTTAACAGTCTGTTAAAATCCACGAAATTGACACGTTACGACGATATTATGAAATTTTATTGTGTGACAATAAAATAGTAGATACTACGATTATAATAATATTATAATAGTGAATATCTTATTAATAAGTTATTCGTGATTCTTCGATAAAAAAGATCTCAACTATATAAAATTAGAATATCTCTAGAAGAAAAAGAAAATCCGCGAAGTTAATAATCTCAACAATCTTTTCCAATCCCTTCCCCTTGCCATTGGAAATTCAAACTAATATAGGAACTTTGAACGCAATTCAACTTGCAATTACTTTCGCGGCTGTCCCTGTGACTATAGCTTGAAAGAAATGGTTTCCAACGATATTCATTGTAAATATAGAATCTCTTTCCTGTTGATATTTTCTAATCAAATTATGCACGATTATGCGGCACCGGTTTTCTTCTCTGCTCCGAGCAAACGTTCATGCGCTCGGTCGATGCATTAAGAAATTAAAGCCCGCTTGTGTGCACGAAAGTGCAAGTCGAAATCCTCAAATTACAAGACATTACTTCGACCCAATGATGTTTCAATGCCGCAGCAAGGCGAGAATCCGCAGCTTGGGAATCCGCTTGTAGTAAGCAGTACTTATTGTTAGTATCTCCGTAGTTACGGAGCAGTTCAACCTCTTCTTCAACCCTTCTGTTCCTTCATTACAGCATTTCGCCATAATATTCGAGCAATTACCATTGGAAATTTTCCACACGTCCTACGTATTATGTAAAAGTACGAAATTTTATAATGCTTTAGCAGCGTAACAATTAGACCGTGTACCTTTCGCGGAAATTCAAGTTTCTGAGAATGTGATTCAGATATTAGAAAATGTGTTAAATTTTAGAAAGCAGTGCACCTCGGATATTAAACTCTACAATTTCCTATAAACGTTTTTCGAAATATTCAAAAATGTCTTATGAATAACTGTGATCAAACATACACATATGTGTTTCAACCATTAAATGATATTTTTGACAATGAAATGTGAAAGTGATTGTCACATTAAGGTTAGCACGAGCGAGTAAAAACTATATTAAGAAGAACGAATTTGAAGTTTTCTGATATTTGACGTGCTCGATTCGACACAAGCTTCCACAGTATTCTTATTCCTATTGCTTTGATAATGTGATTGGACCAATTAACAAAGCCGTGAATACAATGGATTTAAGAAATCCACAGTTTAAACGTACGCTTTAAGCGAACTTCCAAACTCGAGTCCATCGAAATCGAATAGCCGTGTGAAAAAATTTTATCTATATTTTTCATTCATGTTTTGACGGAGAATCACTGCCTTGTCGACTGTACTAGTCCAATTTCCTACATTTTCGATATGTTTTTTTCCTCGCGAAGAACCACTCGCTAGTTGATTGTACTGCGCGATTACTAGGACAATCTTTATATTTATTATTATTATACTATTAACCTTTATATTTTTCCGGAAAAATCTACAGAATATATAATATGAAAATATGCAAAGACGTACGAAAAAATGGAATATCCATAAATAGACTGTGTGTGGATTTTCGCGTGTTTATAGAAAATTTAAAGGCACAAAAATACATATATAATGCACATACATAAAATAAAAAAAAACATTCAAAATACAACACCCGTTACAACACGTGACATCTAAAACTCTGTCCACGTCCTATCTTGTTGTTGAAATTAAGCGAATTTGCTTAAAAGTCCGCAGTCTACTCGGAAAATTGAACGACCAAAGACGAAACAAACTTCCTCAATAATCTTCATAAAAAAGAATACGAAATCTTTGAAGAACGTCGTTCTACGACTCTGCGTGTCCGTTCCTCGAGCTAGGAAAAAAAAAAAATTCTGGAAACCATTCCCATTCAACTTCCAACAATCATCATGAAAATACACGAAATCGAATTTTTGCAAGAGTTGTTATCGCGTATCGTTGTGTTGCGCATATATACGCGAGCTCGGGTGAATTTGTTTTTCGAGGTAGAGAAGCAGCGATCCAAGTAGTAGGCGGTCGGTGGTTTAGCGAGCGTCAAGAGAGCCGTGTAAAAGCGGTGCTCGTATGTCGTGGGTATTATTCCGTGGACGTAGCCCTCGACACGACTGCGCTGGCCGACCGTGTTCCATCCCGTGTAAGCGTACCAAGCGTTTTCCTTCGTCCTCTGTTCTCTACCGACCACCCTCCGCCACCCCCTCCCCTCCATCTCTATCACAAAGTACACGTCTCGGGGTAGAATTCTCGCGAAAAGAAGGTCTCGTATGCGTCCGGGGAGATTCGTCGAAATATTTCCGCTGACTGCCTTTCTTGTTTCTGCCTCTTGCGGGCAAACGAGAGTAACGTGTGGCACACGGACTGAAGCGGAAACAGAAAAGAGGATAAGAGGGTTGAAGAAGGAGACGTGCATGCTCTTTTCTCCTCTCGGCCGGCGAACACGGACCACGCGGACACGGTTGGTCGCGGTGTCACAAAGAACGTTTCCGTGTGCCAGTTCCGACGGTTATATCCGCCCCGGACAGTGAGAAGACGACAGCATCAAACGCATTTCATTATTGCATAGCTTGGGGATGCTGTCTGGTTAAGGCGCCAGCAGAGCGAGAGGACATTGCGCGAGCTAACCAAGCGCGGATAACTGGTGTAATTCGAGGGGGATTGAACGTAGGTCTCGTCGCGGTGAAAATTTGACGGACGAAGGCCGGTTTCGTCGGGGACTTGTAGCTTGTTGGCATTGCACGTCGATTAATCGATAAGAACAACTATCAAGATTCGATTTTTCGACATTTCCATAGATACGTTTAAAATTGCATTCGATAACACTCGAACGTGTTATAATTTACCAATTTTAAGCAATTGGTGAAATCAATTTTGAATACAACTAGAGATTATACTTGAACACTGAGGTGTTATTTTAGAGATTCTAGTGATATTTTTTTTTTATTAATTATATAGATTCAAAGTCTGTGAATCTCAAAATTTCAAATTTCAAGTCTCCAAGGAAATAGAACGAGTCTGACAATATTGTCTTCAACACACGTTATCCACTGCATACTCGAAGATCAGTTTACAACTTGCTAAATATGCAATATTTTTTATGCAAGCGTCTCACGAAATATCTCACTTTTTTTTAAGTCTTCTTATCTTCCTCCTCATTTTTTCTCCAGCCTTAATGCGTTGAAAACTTATCACCCGTGCATTATTGACACTTTGATTTATGAACAGAGGTTTCAACGTCGTCTTGTGAGATCTATGCATGTATAAAGAGTATTTAAACTTCTTTCGTGCTTAAATTACAACTTTATACTGTCGTAGTCATTTCTGAAAATCGGGAAAATCTTCGCAACGTGCATTTCCTCCTCAATTGTTACGTTAATATTATACAATCTCGTTGCAAATATTTTTCTCATATAATACTTTACGAATAACCTAGGATAGTCATTATCGAAACATAAATGTTTTTTTTTTTAATTTAACGAACGATCAGTTGCAATGCTATCAATTGCCACGAAGAATAGTCTCGATTAAATTGCCAGTTTCTTTATTCGAATTTTTGTATGAAAAATTCTAATCCTCTTGTAGGAACCATCCATTTCGCGATAAATTTATATAAACAAAGTTGAACGCTGAACAACAATTCTTATCACTCGTCATCCCCAGCTCACCGCAACGCAAGAACTAATTTCAAAATACGAACCACAAATATCCGATGGAGCAGGAAACCAATTCCCAACTCCTGCCTCTTGCGAGACAATTCAATCATTAATAACTGTCTGCCCCTTGTTTCACGCTTCGATCTAACGAACCATCGTTCATAAAGCTGTTTTCGCTCGGTTACGTCCCGTATTCCGAAATATCCAGCTGCGGGAAAGGACTCGAGGTTGGCACGATTGAAATTCCCGTGGAATTTCGCGGCAACCTTCGGTGCTTTGGCCGATCGGTCGCCAACTTTCTTTCTCTAGCGTCAGAAACTCCGTCATTATTTCCTCCCGGCTAAGAAAACTTCCTCCGCGAAGGACAGTCCGGAGTTTCTTCCAGCTCCCCCGTTTTCCTTTTTCTTTCCTCTTCTTTCTACTCGTCTCTGAGCGCGGTGATTTAATGCCCGAGAGTACTAAGGTTACCAAGGGGCAGGGGGTGACCGGATACTTAATCAAAATCATTGCCTGCGGATTCGCGCGGGGAAACGAGCCGAGAGGATGGCAATTTGGCGAAGTGTGTCCGGATTAGCGCTAGCCCGCTGTCAGTTTAGAGGTAAATAAGCGGAGTAAGACGAGGCTGGGGATGATTGTGCGTGCTTTACAAGATAGTCGAGTGGAATAATAATAAGGCGGCGGGAGCCACGGAACGGTTTATACGCCCGTTTAAACGACCCGACAAATTGTTCTTGTCTTCGCCGTGCTGGAAAATGTCAACCTGGCTTTATCGCAACCGACATACCAATTCTCCTTCTTCTGTCTGCCACCCCCTCTCCCCGCTTGCCTTCAACTTCAATTTCATATTTTTGATCGCTCGGCTGTCTACGACGAGTTCGATGGGACTTGACGTCTCGAATTTAATTTCTAATAACAAGGACATAACCGTAATACGAGGTAGAAATCGACAGGCTGGTTCGTTGACGGCATACAACACGTGAACTTTCATTCTTCAGTTTCTGCGAGAGAAGAATTGTCATTTCCATCGGGCGAAGTTCCAGCGTCTAATTTACAAAGTCAACGTAACAAAATTTTTAAACACGACGTCGTTTAACATTCGAAAGAATAAAACAAATGACAGTGATGAGAAAGAAATAATTCGATAAGAGGTATCACGCAGCAGCAACAGCGATTCCCGGATAATTCACTTTTCAAATCCCAGACGTTCTTCGTCGCCTCAAAAAGAAGCGAGCCACCATTTGTCTCACGCTCTGCAATTAATCTTCGAACAGACACCATTAAATCTTCCACGGATTTTTCAGACACGTTCTGTCAATCGAGTCAGGCTCTCTCGACTCTGTGTAATTACCCGACGATTCAATCGCGCTCATTTTCCACCTGAATTCACAAATATGCGAACACCAAATTTGACGATTTAGACTGAAACTGCTCGACTTGATTGACGCGGAGCGTGATAAAAAATATAATTAAAGAAACCGAAGCGTTCGTAACCCGACGATAAATTAATAACGTACGAACGATAGGGCGATGCGTTCAGGATTATCGGGACGTGGCAATTATACTCTTCTATATCCGCAAAATTCCTCAGTTTGCCTACGTTGGTAATCGCATCTGCTCAGCCAGCCACGGAGGAAACCCACGCTGGTTTCGTTATCAATTTATTGTAACGTGAAATCCGAAATCGCTAACGCGGCCCTGCTTGCAATTTCGTTCCGATATGACGACAGTGATATCATCCGGATATTGATCTTGGTGTTCGACACGCTTACACGAGACATATATTGTACACACGTGTGTACCTGGCCTGTTCGTGAAAACGAGGGAGACCTGTTGGTACACACCAGGCCTCCAACTATGCTGGACAAAATAATCGACATCGATGGGAAAGCTTCTTCGATTAATTATTCGTTGCAAAGTTCTACCGGCTCCGCTTTCCTCTCATTTTTTCGTTTCTTTGTTGCAAATTTTTTTTTTCATACAGAACTTCCACTGCCATTCCTTTCTCTTTTATTCCTCTATTTGGAATATTATGGAAATCTTTGCCAGTGAAAACTGGAATTTTACTCCTTCTTCTTCTCGTTATTGCTCCGTTAGAAAAAAGATTTTATTATAACAAAGTTATTAGAAATCAGGAATTATTTGCATAGTTGGTAAATTGCAGATTCGCAGTTTTAAAAATCTATGTCAAATGTTCCTGTTCTCCAATTGTGCAACATGGCAATTAATTTGTGATTGTAGCGAATATATTCGTACGATTGAATATATCTCACTTTGCATTTACATTTCTCAGAAATTTGTATAGTTACGGAACGATTCGTGGCGGAGCGCGGAATAAAACAGAAATTGAAACCTCTACAAATATCAAAGCGAGACACAAAGTGAAATGTATTTTTGGTTAAACCTCGTTCCAGCAAATTGGAACGAAATTATTAAAATATTTGCGAGATATTAATTTCCAATTAAGACGTTTCGCTTTGAACTTCATAAAACTGAAAATTAAACTTCCAACAAAAGCGAAAACCGCGAATGAATTCTGCATTAATGAACTCTCGCGTGTATTAAATTAATTAGAAGTTAGCGTTACAGAAATATTAAAGTCTGGTTATTCGAGTAGAAAGACGAACATAGATAGGTGTTACATATATTCCGCGGTGTAAGAGGAAACGTGATATTTCGCCAGCGTCGAATGAGTCGTATGAAAAGAACTTGATTGACAGTGTCTCCATTTGTGCTGCTTTGTTCTCCTGTCAAAAAATTGAACCATTTTTCAAACGTTGTCTGGCGACAATAAATGGCTAGGACATAACAATATGACTGGGGAAAAAAAAGGTATCGGCTTTTTTCAGGAACTTCGTTAACAACAGCAAAGCCTGGTCTCCGTCAAAGAAGATTACGCGGTTATTGATAGGATATTAAGAACGTATTGTAATATGAAATATCAAAGGTTTTAAAAAAATGTGTTAAAAAAGGGGGGAAAAAGAAGGCGCTCTCCTTCGCGATGAAAGATCAAAGAGAGGCTCCTTTATTAAATTAACGTCGGTACTCTAAAAATAAATTGATTTGCAATATCGTGTTACAGAAGTACGCACTTTTGTTCGTCTGTTCATTCATCGGCTATCTCATTCGATGGTGGATTTCCATTAATTTCCGTATTAACTTCTGACGAAATTACTTTAACGATTAAAAGAATTGTACAATATTCGGGTAGGCCGAATTATACTTTGCAATATATAATCAACGACTTTCAATGAAGATTGTTCGCGTGGAAGGATAAAACATTTCTAAAGATAGGGAAGAAAAATTATATACGAGCAAGATGTATAAAAGCTCAATTGAGAATTTTAAAAAAGTGAACTCATAATTCGTACAAAGTCATTCGCTTCGCGGAATAATCCGTCAACAAAGATCCCCAGTGTAAATTAAAAATCCAGATGAATATCCCTCGCAAACTGGACGCAACTGCCATGATGGATTCATCACGCGACGTTGCAACAACGACGGCTTAGTGAAATCGATCAGGGCGAAACTTTGAAATTAGAATTAGAACGGAACTGGTGATCAGGGATCCGCCTGTTTCGTCAACCGTGCTCGGTAACGTTGCTGCTTTCACGGCGGCGTGAAACAGGCCGCGGATTATTATGCAGATAATATGCATTTGCAATGTAATGTCGACGGCATGCTCGACGCGGCGGTGGAGCGTGCGAATGTTCTCGCGACGCTGCTCGTCAAAACGACGCTGCCGACGAATGTGTGTGCACCACTCGCTTTTCACGCTTGTCGGACTAACTCGTCAACGTTTTCGACCGCTTGCCAAGTCTCTCTCGAACCTGGCTACCGGCGTCATCCGGCGAGTTGAAAAATCAACCCGACCGCGTTCTTCTCTGTTCTCCGCGCGTTCCTTTAACCGTGTGCTCCTCTCTTCCGGACCGATGTTTTTTTGCATTTAGAATATCGCCGACGGAAGTTAGTTTCCTCTCTGTCTGACCTAAAATCCCTGCACGCTGCTTCGCTGAATCTCACGTTGGTTACGTGAAAATTATTTCCAATGGCGTTCCCTCGGATCCCTTGGAACGTTTACTCTACATTAAATGTCGTAAAATTAGTATTTAAAATTAGTATATGTGCTATCCGAGGGAGACAGAGTAGTAAGTGCCTTCAGGTGGAAATATATAAATTTGTCTTGCTGATCAGGCAAGTATATTAAACATAAGATCAGAGAAATATTTGATGAAATATATCGTTGTAATAATCGTAACAAATCCTACTCTTTCTTCGAGTCATCTAAATCACTCGAAACTAACATTCAAACGACCAAACTTAAATCTAATTCCAATGAACTGAATATTCCACCTCTTCTCGTAATAGAAACAAAAACAAAAAAAGATCCATCTCAAAGTAAACTAAAAATTTGACCTTTCAAACAGCGAAGAAACCAAAATCCCAAGTGCAACGGTAAATCGAAGCAACTTTCACAAACTACCGAAAAACTTCCGAAAGCCCGACACAATTTACCTTCCATCCACGAAACGAACCGAGATCCGAAAAAAAATCCCGCCGGAGAACATCGTAAAATCGATGGAATCGAAATCTCGAACGACCGCAAAAGGGATCTCGCCAGCCATTGCGTTGCATTCCGCGCATCAGGAAGCATCCTCGTTGGATTCGCCTACGTTTCACCGAAGACAAAGAGACTTCCAGCAAGCAAGACGTCGTCAGCTCGGTTCGCTGTCGCAGCGTCGCCATTGTCTCGAGACGCGTGAGCGGCCGCAGAAGAAGGAAGAAGCACACTCGTCAAGGCGGAATCGGCGACGAATTGTCGCGGGCTTGTATCGAGCTGTGTGTGGCATGCTCACAATACACCTGATTCGTGTTCAGACCACGGCTCGGAAGAAACGAACAGTCGCCAAAGCGACGAAAGGACACCAGTGCCACAGAGGGGGAGGAAAAGAGGGAAGGAGGCGATAGAGAGAGACAAAGACGGAGGCAGGATGTCCAATCTATAGCGGGAATAGCACCGCTATAGGTTTCTATAGGTTTGCGGTGGAGATCCGTTAAAGGCGGCACACACTCGCTGACGAGGCTCTCCCGGAGGCAGGGAAACGGGGAGCAGCCTTTGCAGCGGACTTCAGGGGCCGGTGGACGCAGGAGAAACGGGATACTTTGGCCGTGTGATGGTGGTGGTGG
>NIPQ01115907.1:0-13724 GCA_002806875.1 Lepidotrigona ventralis hoosana
ACAGAGAGTTCCTTCCTCTATAAAAATTTCTTAATCGCGTGACCCGATATCCTCCAACTTCTTCCACGTACTCTCTCTCTCTCTCTCTCTCTCTCTCTCTCTCGCGACCTGTTCGGTAGCTACAAATTTGCAGTATTTCAACTTTGACACTTTCAATGGCTGCGTCCCGCTATCCCACGTCGACGACTCGAGTCGTGTCTGTACAGTTTCGTCGCTGTGCCTTTCTCCGCGCACCTACGTACATACATGCATTTCCCAACGAGTCACGTAGCGAGTACGTGACGGAAGAAACAACCCCCGAGACGCTTAATCCAATACTCGTCCGCGGGCGTACCGTTTTTTGCCGCTTTAAAATTAAACGCACCGGTTTAACAGTAAATCTCCTTTACCAGGGGCGCATCGACGCGATCGAGGAAGAGAAACTTCGTCGGCACGGCGACGTTATCTCCGTTCCCTCTTTGCCAGACTTGGTGGAAAAACTTCACATCGGAACGACAATATCCGGGGACCCGCCGGTGGTGGTTGTATCTCGGAGCGATCGTCGCTGCTCGGGAATTTCCTTGGAAAATTAACGCCGAACAAATCCACTTTGCGGTGATTACCGCGAGATCCTTGGCTGGATGACGCGCGTTAAGCTGTGAGTTATTGCGGCAACGCGTTGTCGCGAGGCAGCTCGCGAGGAGCCAGCCGTAGTTTATGACGACGTGGTAGTTTGTCACGAGGCACGCGCAACCGCCGCTGGTATTCTTGCCGATGCTCATCGCGCAGGGATGACGACCTATTTCCTTTGGCGAGAACGAAACCGTTCTCGCATGCGAATAACTTTCTCGCCTACAGGCCTTTCGCAATCTGATACAAATCGGATATTTATCGCTATACTTAATATACGCCTTCCTTCGAGCGAGATCCTCTTCAACTTTCCAACAGTTTCATCAAATTGGTAAAAAGAACCTATCGACTCGACGTTACGAATTTGCATTCAAGTTGCAAATTATTGTATCGTTCTCTCGGTTTGATATCTCGTCTTTGGAATTTTCTAAATGTCCACGAAGTTTCAAAAGTGTACACATTGATCGAGTCATTTCCCGAGTCCGTTTATTCGTTTCGAAATAGTATCTCTTTTCAATTCTCTGGTAACATTTCGACAAGGGCCTGGAATGTATTTTTCAAACAAAAGTCTTAGCCTTAAATTTTCGAGAGATCGACAGTCATACTTATCGCAATAGATTGAGAAAGATTTTTTTTATTAGAACAACTTCCCATCGTATAAATATTCCACTTTCTAATAGAAAAAAATTTATCTTGATGGCTAAACCGTATTATGTATTTTTAATATGTGTAATATAGACCGTATATAACTGGTGCTCGTAATGAAAGTATTAAAAAATAAGGCAGTAGTAAGATATTAAAGTACGAACAAACGTTTATATACGGAATAAGTCGATTATTAATACTTCTCCAATCTGATCTTAGATTAGCCACAAAAGTTCGAACTGCGCTGCGCTAAATCGAGATTTCGAATTGGGTCGACGTGTGCTCCACATTGACGCCGGAGCGGCAGTAAAAGGGTCCAATTCCGAGCCGAGCCGAGCCGAGTCTCCGTGACTCGCGTTACAAGAAACCTCTCCCGCACTAATGGTCTTATCAAGAATTCTGTCTCTCGTTGGATAATTGGTATCAGCAGAGCCACCGAACAATCCCGCCTTTTGAGGCTCGCAGTCGCGAACACACGCTAATTAGTTAAATACTTTGCCAGCCATAATTAATACGGTCCTAATGAATATTCGCCAACGCGGGATCAAGTTGCGCCAACTTACTTCCAAGTTTCCTCTGACACGAACCTGCTTCCGTTCCTTGGGGGATCCCTGGGAAACTTCCGCCAGGTATCGGCCAGACGAGACGCGCCAAGTGAAAGTCCGAATGGCTGCTGCTTCATCGAGATCAATGGGAAACAATGTCGCTGAACAGCGTGTGTCGAAAAACTGTTGTAAAATCTTTCGGCGAATCAGATTTTTCTTCGTCATGACGGCGCCACCGTCAAAGAGCTTTGCGTGTCAACTAGGTGTATTTACCCACCGGCACGTGAAATATCCACGACCGAGCGATAGCTGAAGATAGCCGAAACCGATATTTTCGGCCGTTTCTATTTCCTATCGTGCGCTATCGTTTCGTCTGGCGCGGATCCTATTGGAGGCGGGAAAAGAGGAGGGAAAAAAGAATTTATAGACCGTGCGATAGCGTCTGAATTCGACGGGCACCGAAACGATCATGGATTCCACTACCCACCGTTGCTGTTTATTTATCGCCGTCGCGTTATCGTTTGCTGGCAACTAGGCAGAAAACAAAACCGAGGTTGGTCGCACGCAACAGCTTTATCGCGCCGACAACTTTATTACGCGGCGCGGTTACTTTTCCGAGTTAACCTTCCGCCACGCCGCCGCGGCCCATACCCAATTACGAGCTGTAATCCCTTCTTGTTTCCCACTTCCTTCGTCGCTCGTATTTCGTTAACCTCGACGTCGACTCTCACAGTTAGCCCGACAACGAATGCACAACCGTCGAATTTTGGCATTCGACTTCTCGGCGCTCTGACGATCGCGCGTTTTTTTTTTCGTATCAATTTCCCTTCAATTTGTCAGCGTACAGCGGTGCTAGTTTTCGTGGCCAAAATTATTTTAACGTTACTCCAAGATTTAAAATCTTAGTCTCTTAGGTCGTTGAATACGTCTTGATCGTCAGTTTGAATTTTGTCGAGTCGAAAATGTACGATGACTTGATTCGAATTTTTGTGGAAACAAAATTTTTTTTTTTTGAAATTCTTCATCTTGAAATTTAGAAGACTGAATACTGATTAATTTTCATTTTGAACATTTTTTTCAAAGTCAAAAAAATTGTAGTGATGAACTGTTCCGCGATTCAAATATCTGAAGGCTTCTACTTAAAATCCACGTAAAGGGAGGAGGTTGCCTTTGAAATTTATACGCTCATCTTAACAATTGTTTAAACTTTCGTGTAATGCAAGTCTGAGGACAATCACTCTTGATCATTTTCAACTATTCTCAAAGTTCGAATTGCTATAAACAGTATTCTGCTCATACAGGGATTAAAACACGTTTATCGCGTATTATTATTACGAATAATTTAAACTCTTCCTTTGCCGTTTTATAATTAGTAATTAAAATAATAATTTCACTTTAATTTTTCAGAATTTTGATTTTAGCGTTGACGTTGTACTCGTTCGCGTAATTATCTGAAATGAATAATATTTTGAATTTCAGAGAGAGAGAGAGAGAGAGAGAGAACAAAAATTTCGTCGAAATATTAAACTTGAAAAACTGACTTTTGCGGAAAAGTTTTTGACTGCCTGCCACCGACGATATTTACATAATCGTTCGCAGCATAATTAGCTTGTCAAATTAAAGGTTTTTACACATTTTTTACGTTCGTCGCGTGTAGATTAAATTTAGAGAATTTACAATCATTTCCCCCGTAATCTCGATTAATTTTCGGGGAGTTTCTTTTTTCCAAAAAATAACGGCTGCCATGTCAGAAGTGTGTATTAAAATACGAACATCAAATTCGAGGGCTGAAATCATTTTTGTGTTATAGAAATAACAGTGCAAAGTTATGCTCGTGACGTCGACAACCGCTGGTGAAAAGAAATCACGCGTATGTACATGGCATGATTGACAATGTACGAAGAGCTAGCAATTTCTCGACTCGATCTTATTAATAGAGCTACGATTTTCGAGGAACGGGTCCAAATAATCTGTGTCGAAAGGAGGGAAGGCATCCAATCTGGAAGTTTGAAAAATTCAAAGAATAGATTTTACTTGTCCGGCGGCGATTTCGTGAAGATCCAAACTCTCGTAGCGATGCAACGCCGCTACTTTCTCGGACTAAACATGCATCGATTCGACGCGCAAGGATTGCGAAATCGTGAAATTTGAAATTCGAATTCCGCGAGGCAGGAGCGAAGATTCCCAGACCGTCAGATTGGAATTTCTTGGTGGCGTAACAACAACGTACCGGTAAGTCTTAGACGCGCCTACTTTCGACTCGGTGCGAAATATATTCTCGCGAGATATTTAGGGAATCGGTAAAATATCCCGGAGGCATCCCACGGGGAATTTCAACCGCGAGACTTATGCGCTATTCGGCATACGAATGTAGGAATACATCTGCGAATAAACCGCGCCCTGGTATCGCCCAATTCCGATCTCACATTCCGACTTTCGACATTTTCGTAGCTAACAAAAATAACAATTTGCTGATAATAAAGAAAAAAAAAACAGCAAGTTGCTTGCATCGAATCATCGAATTAGCCTCGTGAGAAAATAATCAAAAAATATGCAACACGATATCTTTCAACATCTCACGGATAAAATTGAAAACGTCAGCCCCTGATTCGTTTTTCGATGTTAACCTGCTCAAATGGTCTCGAAAACGTCCATCTGAAACGTTTCCGAGTTACAATCGACGATTATTTGGAATTGTTGTATTTCTACCTTTTTATTTCTTTTATTCTTTTTTTGTTTTGTTTTTGGTTTCTCATTCTATTTAGTCTGTTAATACATCGCGAACACGGGGCTTTTAATATATCGAATTTAATGCAATTTCCAAATTTCCAAATCACGCTTTTAATCTTTATATGCAAAATAAAATGCCAATAAATGTAACTATTAATTTCAGCCGACACGCTTTCGATACATCGCCGACGTATATCAAAATGCAGCGAAAATTCGAGTGGCTTTATTGTTAAAGAGTACGGAACCCTGATCGTTGTTACTTTTAACTCGCTTTAACCTTTAACTTTATAGGTATAAAATAGTGTATTTTTAGAGATTTGAACGGGTCTCCAAATGTTCTTGTGCACCCTATTGCATTAGAAAGATTTCTTTTACTTTTTCCATTTCTGATGGCGATCTTGCGCTTTAGATCTAGTGTTAAAAAATTTCGCGGAACGCGAAAACGCGTGAATTTTCTTTAAGATCAGGCAAGGTCGCCTCCGGCAGATGGAGTCGAGAAAACAGATTTACAATGCAGAACTGCTGTCGGCAGTACGCAAGCTGCGCGCTAAAACTGCGCGTCCCGCTGCCTCGGCATTACCATTTTCCACTTAAACGGCGAGCAAGTTTTCCCGTGGCTGTCGATACGGCTGCTGCAACACAGATTGCCGGAATTCGACGTATCTCAGCCGGCGTACGCTCAATTTAACAGAGTGTCACGCGTCAATTTATTCACGATAAAATATGGCACCGCGTCACCCCGTCGCGCTCTCCCGTCACCCCGGCCAAGTTGATCTGCGGTATTAATATGGATGCTCTAAAAATCGGGCGCGTGCGGCTCGAAACTGATTCGTCGCGAGATCCACCTGTCGCGACACCGATCTTTCACGTTGCATTGTCAATGATCGTTGCCGCAATTTTCTCTCTTCTTCCCCGAGAAAAGTTCTCAATTTGCATTGTTTCTCTACGTTTGTCCCTCAATTTGTTTGAATTATTTGCTTGTTATTATCATTGTGATAACAACAGTGAATTATTGTTGGTTGAATTAAATTTTTCATGGAAGATGGAACATACTTGTAAATTTTAGACACTTCAGATTATTCTGAGACTAGACTCGACTAATTCTTTTTACATCATTTCTAAATACTTTCTTGTTATGATCAACTACTGGATAGTGGAAACATCATTTTTCAGACATTACTTGTTTGAACTCATTTTTATTACATGAAACGCATAATGGAAAATTGAAACGCGTGTAAACTTGCTGCTGAAGGGTAAATACATCAGTTGATCGGCAATCTACAACGAAGCCTACACGTTTCATTTCCCAGATTACCCACACGAAGATATTCGCTGTGTTTAAAAAATAATACGAAAAAAATCTAGATATTGGTTTGCTCGATGTGCGAAGTGTCATACGTTGTTTTAAGAAATATTCTGAAAGAACAAATTAAATTTCCAATTTCTTTTTATTTTCTCCAAATATTTGATTCTTTTGCTTAATAAGAAGAACGCTTTAGTTTTATAAATAATATTAATTAACTTAAACGATGAAATCACTGGTTTTTCGAAAAGAAAAAAAGAAGTGTCATTTCCTAATGATTTAATTCAATTTTCAAACAGCGACTGCACGTACGTGTTTGACGAGTACAGTCACGTCATCGCGCCGTTTTAACGACACAATGTGGATACACACACTTTTAAAAGCGGCGCTACATCTAATTGTAAGAGGTCGATCACACTCACGTGCGAAGAACTATGATCAATTGCAATCTTCCTCTCGAGAGGTGAGTGTTTCACGAGTTAAACGAACTACTCTGCGAAATAGAAGTAAATTGCTCGCGGTGGCGTTAGCCAGTTGGCAACTTGCAGAGGCTCGAAGGTGCAATTAGAGGATATCGATCTCAAGAAAATGGTAACTGCACGCGCTTCCGTGTTATAACTTAATATCAGAGGCGTATCGCGGCTGGTGCTCGCGAAAGTTAGACGCGTTTAAGTCTCACCGGGTGTCGTAATATTCGCAACAGAAACGTAGGAATACGCGTAACTGGCATTCAGTGGCTGCGAACGTCCCGTTGAGATATTAATTTACACGACCGGATTACAAGTTACATATGTTCCCATTTGCCCGGCAAGTTACTGCTGTTGGCTGCGAGAAACGTTGGGACGTGCCTGTCCTCGAGATACTCTTTCGTGCGAGAATGATGTTATTATCGCGTTACTTCAGACACGGAGGGTCATTCGTATGCAAATCGATGCCCCTGGAAAATCCTCGGTCCGTTTAACGCGATAATTTCCTTGGTGCGACGTTTCGGATCTACCCGGTTTTAATCTGTCGTTTTCCAAGAGGGAAAAAGAAGGAGACAGCAGAAGAGAGGAATTGCGGTTCGAAAGAAAAGGGCTGGAAGAAAGAATCAACCCTCGCGTTTGCCCACTCACAGATAATTATCTCTTATTATCTCTCAGCATGCTATTACCAGCACCCTTTTTTCTCTCGCGCAGTCATTGATAAATTGTTACGAAAAACGCGGGACGCGGTCAAGTCCATAAACCGGGAACGTGACCTAGACCCGTGTTGCGGGAATGATCGTTCGAACTGGCGAAGTAAAAGAGGGAAGACGCTGGTTCAAATTTTACTCCTCTAATTTCAACTTCCCTCCGATTGAAAGATCCACGCAGCGCGCCGTTTTCTTTCCCACCAGGAAGACAGGTGATAAAAGCGCGTGAACAAAGCCAGCGAAATCAACGAAACGCTTTAAAACGCGATCAGCTGCGCAACGTTTGCGAAACTTTTTTCATTTAATTTTTCCAAACTTGGCGAGCAGTGGGAGAAATAATCCATACCGTGTATTTAGAACGCCACGGCCGCAGAGTTGTTCGCTGCGATTTAATCATTCCTGTACGCGGTCTGACCCCGTGCACGGAAAATAAGATTAACCGCGATAATTACACTACATATTAAATAAACGAACCGATCAAACCGTAAAAACAGTTTCGCCCTTTGAAATAAAATTGGCCATTAATAACGTAACGTGGAATTCCGATTATAATGCAGAGATTGTGCGGCAGTGGGGAATATTTACATAAGCACGGAATAATTTCAACAGCAGTGTACCGCTTCGTAAATCGCGTAAAAACCTTTTGTTCGACTCTTTTATTGTTTCGGTATTTACGATTGCAAACCTGTTGCAGAAAGCTACATACGTGGTTTTTCAACGCTCTTTGAAATACAGAGATACGCGCGTTAGTGTTATCTGTCCCAGTTAGTGTTACACGCGATTCCGTGTTATATGTTTTTTTTTCCCTACTATCATCACGATACGATGGACGATTTTGTGAATCGATCGCTCGCAGTTACTACAAATGTATAATGAGATCGGGGAAGTTGTTCAGCAAGATTTATGTGATTTTTATTTAATTAGCATTTTACTGTTGTGAGTAGCAAGTTCAAGTACTCACATCTTTGCTCGTTATTTAGATAATTTTTGTCCACATTCCTTGGAAGTTACAAAATATACTGCTCACGAATGTGTTTTTGAAGATTTATAGGAATTCTACATGAACGTATTTGCGTACGTTTTGAAACATTTTGGCACAAGGCCTAACCATCGTGATTATATTGGTCAAGTTTGAGACAAATTTAAAAGCATATGTAAAAACGACAAAATATTTAAGTATGTCATAAAATCATTTAAATAATCAATTATCCATTATATGAACAAAGTCAATTCGCTATACTTCAAATGGCTTATTCGGTATACGTTTTCAATCAATATTTTGCAACTTTGTACATATGACCAAGGTTTGGTTTCAAATTTACCAATAATAAATCGTGTTGTAGCAATTTCGAAATATTTCGTATAACATCGTACATAAAAGTTCCCCTATAATGCGTTTGAACAGCCACATATTCGCCAGCAACTATATACAGTGTCCTATTTTAATCTATAAATGCAATTATCTCCGAAATTGTTCGTGCATTTATAAAATAAATACACGAGTATGAAAAGTGTCTCAAATGCATTATTTTCTGCTTTGAAAGGGCAATAATTTGGTACACTTAGTTTGACGTAGATAGGTTAATGCTTTTTGTGTATCGATTGATGCTAAAAAAAAAAGTTACATAATTATACTTGAAAAAATAGCAGTGATTTTTGTATCTTCTGAACGTGTCGCTTGAAAATAGAAAAATTCGGGAGATTTCTTAAATGACGAATAATTTCGGAGATAATTGCATTTATAGATAAAAATGGGGCATCCCATTCCCGCACACTGGAGACAGGCAAACGAACTTATTAATCAACCGAGTATATTCATTTTTAACTTTCAATTCACGTTCCAGCTGGTAGGAGTTCACGTTAACGGGATAAATGAGGCGCAGAATCGCGCAGGTATAGTCCAAAGTTCATTCCATTAAAGCAGACTAATACCGCGGAAATGTTCTCCCTATTATCACTATCACGGCGTTCGTGGGCTTCGCTGCGATAACGAAGTAATTGTAACTTTCTATTGATTTCTTCTTTCAAGCTTTCGGAGCGGTACGTCTCGTGGCAGCAACATTTGTTACATGAATGCGGTGGTGGACCGTTCGTCGGTTAACTCTGACAACGTTGGAAAATCTACTCGAGTAAAATGTCCAATCGTAAATTGAGTACGTGTGTCTGTTGCCGTGGGAACGCACAGCTTCCGGGATATTTACGAGTTGCAGCTATTAAACGTCACGACGCCGGCATAAGGAGCAAATATTTCCTGTTGAAGATGTCACGCTCGTTTCTCATTGCCGTTCGCCACGTGTAAACTCCCGCGGAACAGAGAAACTAAAAATCGTCCGCAGACCCAACGAAACTAAACGCACGCTTTTTATCGGCCAATTGTAAAACATTGCTTCCACGACTAGTCGTGTTTCACTCTAGAAACAAAACGAAAGAGAAAGTGGGAACGTTTGTATCCAACTGCAGCAAATTTTCGAAATTTCACCTCCCCCTTTGCGAAATTTGTTCGAAAAGGCCGGCGTTGCAATGAAATAACTTCACCAAGAAATAACAAGTTCATCACCTGTGACCGGATATTATTTCCTCGATGAGGCCATCAGAGGCTTCAAACGTTTCGAATGAGTGAAGTAAAGTAAAATGAACATGGTCGACTAAAAATTTCGATCACAGCTAACTCATCATAGGCAATACTATGAAATTGAAAATACACCATTCAACAATTATATAAAGTAATTTTCTTGTCGCTCCCTTGAGCATCAATGTGTTAAAAAAAAAAGAAAAGAAAAGAAAATCGCGCTTTTAACAATCATTTCTCACTTCAAATTACACTCTCGCGCCTCGGTCAAGCAGAGAATAGCAAATGACAAGTAAACGAGTATAGTACGGTTCGTATAATAATGATGTTCGTTATTGCAACAGGTATAATTCACGTATATTAACGATAGCAAGTAAGTTGTAGCTTTAACGGGAATGCAGAAGTTGCGGCCGCGTTACGAGACGTGCAATATCGCAATATCGCAAGATGGAAATGGCGAATTGTGTGACGCCGTGGTGTTAGCGTGAATAGACGTGTCGTACATCAGTGACATAAGCGTCGAGCCGAGAGGACCTAATATCGCCAGGTACGAAGGAAACTCTTCCAGGGGCGAGCGGGCATTACGTTTACACGTTTCCATCGAACTGCGCTACAGCCAGCAGCTTGCAAACCCGTGCGATGCGCGCTAATTAAGCCTGGTGAATTTTAAAATCGGGCTCGTTAACCGTGGACGCGTGTCAAATAATTTCAGGCCGAGATAATGATTATCCCGTGGCGTGCGCCGAACTCGGCCGAACACTTTTCGCGTGACACGGGCAATTAAAAAGGCAGCCGGCCGTGCCGTGCTGAAAATACCGTGCCCGGGAAGAAAGTTTCTTCTCGCCGAAACGGGAGCAACAAAAAGCTGCGTCGAGTAAATTCTCGCTCGATATCTCCGCGCCGCTCCTTTATCGCCGTACAATGCGAGTGCTTCTCGTTGGAAAAATTAAACTCGTTTCACCCGGCGGAGCAAGAGCGGATAGAAGCGAGATCTGAATAACTTTCCACCGTTGTTGAAGGCATTGACGGAGATGTCGCTTTCTCATTGAAAAGTCGTCGCAGAGAATTTCCTGCGGACGCGAATTATTTCTTTTCTTTGGCCATGCTTTTAGTTACCTCTAGAAATTACACCGAACGAACGTTCGTGTAACGCGGTCTCTTTGATTGAAGTTAAATCTCAACTTTTTAACGGGGGGGAGAGAACACGCACGCATGGAGAGAAAAGAGACAAACACGGGAAGGGAAACATCCAGTATCAAGATATGACGTTGCCCGCGCGTTAAAAAGTTGACGATAAATTCACGCGGATCTTAAAACAACGGACGCGCAATATCGCGAGATAATAAATTGAACTTTGTCACCGTCGACTGCGAAACTCCGTGCACGATTGTGTGATATACTGGCGCGCGCCAATAGCACGGGCAGGAAAAAGTGTACGCCAAGCTATGGCTGCCCTTTGATCTATCGGGCCACCTATATTACATTTGCTTCCGATTGAGGTACAGACAAAAATTCAGACATCGAAACGCCAGATAAATGCTAACCGCAGTGATAAATGGCATACGTAAATGGATCGTAAATCCTGAAAAAGCGATAGACGTCGTCTCCGTGATTGACCTGCGCGACCATGCTAGTTAAAACACATCCTGGCAGGACTTGAGGTTCATTTACATTGCTCCGACAATGCTCGAGTCAACGCTGCAACATAATCTGCAGCGAAGAAAATCATGGACCGACGTTTCCTACGACAAATGGTGATGATACCTGAATTTTCACTGATGATTTTCCGAATCTCCGATATCCAGAAGGAAGCTTGTCGATCGCGTAAATTTGAACTGGTTCCTGTCAAATTTCATTAATCAAAGTCGCCGATATAGATACTGCCTCGCATTGATGTTACCGACTCGTTCGTATCGAAACTTGCAAATCGAATTTCGCGGGGAATGAAATATATATCTGGAACCTACGGGACACCTCGATTAGTACTGCACTTTGATTTGATCTTTTGCACGATGGCAAGTATTGATGGAATTCAAGACTGCCAGGACGATTAATGTGAAGTAATTGGGCCGGTGTCGGTTGTCGTGGATACGAAACGAACTATGTGTATTGTATCCAGAACAGTACGTATGCGCTTAATTCACAAGTCAGACGTCATCGTTCTCGTATCTCCCAGACACGCGTTTAAATCATTTTCCCGCGAGACCAAAACTGACAATACCGCGTCCCAACAGTCCTAACTTATACGATTAGAATCGTTGAATTAAAATCGAAGATGTTGTAGATCATTCACGGAATCAAATTCACGTAATTGCGAATATATTGGATGCTGATAGCTGATATACAGCGAGGAGTATGAAACAATTGAAAAATTATCTGATACAGCTTCGAAAAAAAAAAAAATCATTTTAAAGCGTGAAGCTTTACACTTGTTTCATTCGAAGATTTTCAATTTAAACATTTTAACGTGGAAATTTTCTTCGTGATTAATTTTAATTTAAGAATTTCCTTTGTGACTAAGTCCACTATTATTTTGAAGATTGAGGTCTCTCCTTTGAAACAACTTCTTAAAACTTGTTGAACATTGAGGTGTTGGATTCAAAAATCCAAGAAACCCAAATATTCCGACATGTAATTCAAATTTCAACGGTGAAAAAAAATTCGACTGCTAACTTTGAGGAATTCTTATTCAAAGAGAAGATTTTAGTCATGATGTAAAATCATCTTCAAAAAAGTAGAAAAAGAACAAACTGTTCAAGAAATTTAAAATGAAGTCAAGTGGGTCGTTGTATGATTTTTTTTCGTGAAGTTTAAATAATCCACAATTTTTTACTGTTATTAATTCAATTATACTCTTCATATACTCCTGCTCAAAAATTTAGAGCACGTTATTTCGGAAGAAATCTTCCTCAATTCTTAGTATCATGTTGTACACGAATTGAAATCATTGCTAACTCTTTTTTACAAACCGCAACTGACATCTTTTCTAATTTCATACAATACTTGCACAATTTTTCATTTCATTTAAACTCGAAGCTATTATATTTAAAGATTAATTTTCAATAAATAAAAACTTTTGCTTCAATTGAAATTAATTTTCTCTCTCTCTTTTATGTTGTGAATATCATAATTTATTTAATGTTCAATATCTATAGATTGAATATCGTAACATTTATTATTACACTCACATTTTCTCATTTGTATAAAAAAAATTGCTACATTAGGAAATTTTTCGTCTATATTTTTGACTGAAGTACGAATAGAAAAATGCATCGATAGAGACTTTTCTGCATAAGATAAAAAATCATGACACAAAATTTTCTCATTTGTATAAAAAAAATTGCTACATTAGGAAATTTTTCGTCTATATTTTTGACTGAAGTACGAATAGAAAAATGCATCGATAGAGACTTTTCTGCATAAGATAAAAAATCATGACACAAAGGATCAAATAAAAGTAAAAATTAATAATTTCATTCAAATCTGCCAGAGGAATGTACGAATGTAATTAATGTAAAAAGGTTTAAATAAAAAGGAAAATTTGAACAGGAGTTTATTAAAGTTCCTTTTCGAATTCCCGCGCAAGATTTACTATCTATACCTTGAATATCCAGACTTTTTACTACGATATTGTCCTTGGCATGATTTTCACATGCCTTTCTTGTCCTTTATTTCGCGCTGATCTCCCCTGGAGAACGTAATACGCGTGGCCAATTAATCTTGACTGACGTGTAATCATGAAATCTAGGAATCCAACGCTGAAATAAGGAAGCCGGAGCCATCACTGGAACCGATTCGCTTTCGCGATAGCGCAAATATTTACAGAGCTGGATTAGGACGGTGAGTAATTACGTCACGCAAAGGGAACGTGGAGAAACTTGTCGGTGTTCTGTAAGAGACCCTGAGGTAATTAGCTACCAATCTGAAACATCTAATGCTTCATAATTTACGACAAGGGCTTCCCTTTATCAGTTATACTTTAATCCGTTTGCTAACTCAATCGGCGAAAGAGAAGCCGAGAACGAGAAACAATCGAATATTCTGTTCGAATTGTTATCACACGGTTTATTGTTCGATGGAAAGAAAAAGCATTTGAACCATGCAGAGCGTGAATTGGTGGAAAAGTTTCGTAAAGAGGGGAAAGCGAGA
>NIPQ01115914.1:0-13754 GCA_002806875.1 Lepidotrigona ventralis hoosana
AGAGAATTGTTTCAGACAACTGAGAATATTTTCGTGAACTTACTCTCGTTTTCACATTCTTCATTCCAGAATCGCTGTCGTGTGCTTAAAATGATATCTCGCATGCAAGCAACCCTTCGGCTTTAAAATACCTCTTTAAAAAAAAATTCTTATCTTTCGTTGATATTTTTGAAAATTTAACATTCAAAGAATATTCCAGATGGTATTCAAATACTTTCCTATCACGATAAGAATCTTATCTATCGGCTTTACAAATCTCTTAATTTCAAGAAACCGAAGCCAAGCAATCCTTCGATCCTAAAACCCCTTGGAAAAACATCTTTCTTAGCTTTCGTTAATATTTCCCAGCAACATCCTAAGGATACATCGAACATCCAGGCGAATAGATGGAAAAGATAAATTCCGTTGCAGCATTCCATTATGTAGCTGTCTCTGTTTCTTATTGGCTCGCGGAAAGCACGTCAAATTCGCCTTTCGTCTTCCCTGTCGAGCCTCGTCATATCACGTTCTTCCCTTTCGCTCGACACGCTCCTCTGGAATATTCATCTTCGCCGTCGTGTGTACACCAAGCCGCGATGCATACGGTGTCACGTGTATATACGTGCTGTCATCCAGGTACACCAGGCCCTGTCATAGTGTAAACAATGAGGCAACACCAGCGGATACGGCAGAAGCGGTGGAAAGTTTCGCGAAAACGAGGATCCAATGGCAGGGTGTACTTTTCGCCCGTCTCGAGGAAAATTTTCTCAAAACCTCTTCTCTCTCTCTCTCTCTCTCTCTCTCTCTGTCTCCCCTGCAACGATGCAACGTTAATCGCCGTTTACATGTAAGAATTCCGCTTGAACGTGGTTAAAGCTTCGTTACACGGGGGTAGTCACGCAATTGGGCTGCAATCGCGTCTCTTGTTTGGCGAAAGATAAAAGAGCGAAAGGTCGAGTGACATGGTTAAGTCGCCTCGTCATCCACTGACACGTTTTACGAAACTAGGGAATGGAACGTAAGGTACCATGATCGGTAGACTGCGTGAATTTTTCGAAAATTACTGTCAACGCGGTAAGCAGTAACGAAAAAATGTAGAAAGTGCCCATTTAGGTGATATAGGCAGGTAGAATAATTTCTTATCTTATAAGATCAACATGCATTTATTCACAGCGAGAGTGTTTGTTCGGGACGAAATTTGTAATCAGGCGTGTTTATAAAGTGTTTATAAAGTCGTGATTCGAGAAGAGCGACACAATTCCTCTCGACCGAATTATAGAGATAAATGTACAAGATATTCGTAATTAGTTGGGAAAGTGTCTTTTGTAATATTCTCTACAATGAAAGCTGGGAAATTACATTCTTTTTTTGTTTCCTTTTGAGTAGCAAAAAATTTTAAATAGCTTTTTGAAAGCATGTAGGTTTACTTGTTAAAATTTAATTTCGTTCACGATTTATTCTCAAATTGATAATTTTTCTTTGCTGTAATATCTGTAACGTTTCTTTGAAATCCTTCACGTCCCACAATCAGTCTAGAAATTCTTCGCTACAAACATTTACGAAATTTGTAAATACCATTAAATACTATTACACAAATATCAAATATTCCTTAAAAATTTCAACAGGACAAGCAATTTCATTCAATCATGGATAAAATTAAAAATATACATAAAAATTTTCCTCTGAGCTCTCTTCTTTGCGAACGAGCAGCTCGTCTCTCTACTTTTTCCAAAAATTAACACCCAGCATCGAAACTCTCCGTCGTTCTCGCTTTCTGCCTACGGTGAGAACGAAGCAAGAAAGGAATCAAATGGAAAGGAAACATTCCAGTCTGATATTATCGATCGAAGCCATTCACAATTCAAAACGCCAGCCACGGAATGGCGTTTCCCGTCACTTTGTTCATCCGTTCCTTCCAACTTCATAATCAACATGCAGCGATGCCTATTAGTCGCCAGACCAGCGCGATGTCCTCCCTCGCTGGCCATTATTATCCTGACTACTGATTTCACCTGCAGCCACGCGGTTCTAATTAAAGTGTCTGAAGTCTGTCACTCCACGGATGACAGTGCTTTCAATGTCATCGGCAGCCTTCCTGTCTGGCTAGAATATTGAAAGTGATACCGTAGTCACCGAAAAACCGGTGACTACGGTATCACTTTCAATATGCAATGGAGCAATGGAACCGGGCAACTGTTTCCATATCGCGTTACGGCTTTATTAGGAACATAATATTCGTTCCCGACCGGAGATAATGAGACGAGACGTTGAAGGGTGACGGATTGTAACCTTCATCGACAACTTCATCGCGTTACCTCCTAATATATATATATGGATACAGATAGATATATATATATATACATATATATATATATATATATACATATATATATATATATATATATATATATATATATATATCTGTGTCTATATAATCGGGACATGTTCTAGTTTCGTGTCAAACAGTGACTCGCGAAAGCATTCGATCGTGTATTTTATGTATTTTATTATATAAAGTAAGGTATCCTATAATTTCATTAACACTGTAACGAGAGACGGCCATTCTATGGTGTAATTATTTTGTAATTGGTAAAATTCGATAATCGATTCAATTCTTTATTTATTATATCTTGTATGTCTATTATATTCTTGTTGTATTGATGAAATTTGAAATTAATCTGAACTTACTAAAACGTACAAGTTGCAATTTAATAAAAAGATTAGTATATAATCTTAAATATTATATATTAAATGTTAAATACAGTCTTACTGTAGATTAAGAATTATGAACATAATTTTCCTGATGTCTGCGAAAAATATACGTATATTTTTATTCAACCTAATCAATGTAAGCCGTATCTCATTTCAGTGTTAATGAAATATAAAAATGTTTTCTCGAATAGTACTTTCGTAGCAATTTTTAAAGCGTCCCAACACACTTACAAAAGTACATCCTGGACAGTTGACGTTTTTCATTATTTCACTCCAGAAATATATCAATCTGTTTATGAAGCTGGGAAAAATATGTTTTTCATAGATGCACGGTGAATTTCCTTTCTAGAATGCTGTTTGTTGTTGAGTAATGCACGAGATGGAATATTTTGCAACAACGAATATCACGCTTTAGAGCGATATATTTTTCACGTTCATCGATCTTTCTTCTTTCACATTCGTACGATTGTATTGGAATATATTCTTCGAGTTTAACCAAATCATCCAAGTTTTTGTGCACCTACGTAAAATGTTTTATTTATTAATTGTCGACCGCAGGCTCAATATATTTTGTAAAGATATCGGTGCATTCAGAATCCTGCAAATTCAAGAACAAAGAAAAATAATATTTTTTTACAATCTGTTTTCGGATTTACGATTATTTATATCATTTATTTTTTTTTCTGAAATATAGAAATTACTTGTCTTTATAGAGAAGACGAGTACTAATAACATGGCGAGTTAATGGAATTAACGAAGGTTAAAAATGGCGGAGTTGATTAGTTCAGCTTTCAGTGCGGCATTTATTGCGTCCACGTAACTCGCACTTATCAAAGGAATAAAAAAAAAAACAGAGAATTGGAATAGGAACAGTGCGTTAATCCGAATAGAAAATGGAGCACGTTCTGAAATAAAACGTTGAACCATTTTTTTTTTTATGATTCATTAATACGCTAAGTTAGCAATTAATCTCTTTTAACAAGGTTTATGAAAAATGAAGCTATGGAAAAGGTTACTTAAAAGAACACCCCGAATGAATAGTTTGTGAAAAATTTTACTACTAATACGAGAAAAATTTATTTAATAATATTTATTATTAGCTTGTTATATATAGATTTCACTATTTAGAAGAATAAAAAACACAAAACATAAAATTAAATATTTTAAATTTTCTGTAATATATTACGAGTTACCATCTACGATACGTCATCCACGTTGCTAAATGAGGGTTGAATGAATTTATGAATGCAAAATTCTACTTAAATATACACTCAAAAAGAAACGTTAAGTATAACGTTAAAAAAAGAAAAAGAAAAAAACGTTAACGTGGCCCTTAGCATTGCAGATCTTCAGCTAATTTATGATAACCTGGCACGCAGCTGGAATTTTCGATTTTCAGCCAGTAATCTAAATGAGAATCGCCGAGCCGTGATCGACATTTATGTATGAAATATTTCATATTTGAAAAAAGAGAGGGTCACATGAATATAACGTAAACATTAAAAGTATATAGTCCAATCATATTTCGAAATCATGCGTTTTTAATATGAAATAGCTATTTTTATCAGTTAACTATCTTATTATTAACGTTATTAGTAATTCTATTAATTCCACAGAATAAAAAGCAGAGAAGTTGATGAAAACATTACATATTTAAACTATGAACATTAAATTAAACATTAAACTATGAACTCGAGTTTAACGTATCGTGGAATGCATTGTAATTTTAATTTTCATTCCTGGAACAATCATATTAGCTTCTGAAATAAATTGTTAAAAAAATTTAAAAAAATAGAAAAAGTGTGGTTAATTATTTCAGCTCGACTCATGAGTGAACGACTGATATTTATTATTATTTAGATGACGGGCACCCAAGTGCTCGCCAGACCCATGTTGTAGATTCCTGGTATGTAAGGGTGGAGAAACGTTCTTGCTGGTTTCTTCGACCGATGTATCCGAGAGTATTTCACTCGAAAAAAGAAAAGGCGAGAAGGGGGAAACGTCGCGTGCGTGCCCTGGCATAATGCACTGGTGAATCAGCCAGGTGTCCGGGAGAATTTGAGGAGATATCGCTTAAGGATTAATTTACAACGCACCCCCAACGATGAATAAAAATTTGCCAGAGGGTGCGGTGGCTTAAGAACGATAAGATTTGTCTCGGTGTCATTTCGAAGATTAATGGTCGCTTTGGGAAAAGTAAACGGAGCCAAAGTGTATCCGAAACCTCTTGCATATTTTATTTCTATGTACACACAGGGAGGGGTTGAAAAATATTTTCCTCATTGTCACGAAGGTGTTGGAGTAAAGTGATATATCGTTTCGCGTAATTTTGATTATCCAGGAGAATTATTAAAAAATTGTCGTTAAACTTGAATGTATGTATTTCGCTAAATTCGAATTTAATAATATATTTTAATACATTCCTAAATATACTTTTAAACACACAAAAAGCAGCCTTTATGTAATATTATATTTCACTTTTATGAGAGAGGGAGAAGAAAGGGAATTTTTTTTAGATAGTAGAGAGAAACCAAAGGAAAGAAAAGAAAAATAATTAAAAACGAGAGGAGAGAATAGGGCAGAAATGAATGGAGGAAGAAAGGGAAGTTATTGGAAAGACTAGAGGAACAAGAAGAAGTAAGAGCAATAAGATGAGAAAGAAGGAAATAAAATAAAAGAGGAAGAAGGAAAGAATTAGAGAAGCGAGGGAAGATAAAAGAGGAAGAAGCCATTAACAGTAATAGGCAATCTTCGCCCATGCCGGTTCCATACTTCAAACAGGAATACCTAATGTGTAACATAAGATATTTACACCCTATCTCTCCACTTTCTCACGAAACTAAATATCCATCATCCACAAAATTTTCGTTTCCTCCGAAATTCCATTCGAACCTTTAGCATTATTTCGTTAAAGAAAAATTCCTTTGTACACGTTTTTCAGACAAAATGGCAACAAATGGTTTGGCATCACAATCCAATTATAAATATAATTAGATACTGTATAATATTGTTGTATATGTTACACTAATTCTTTCTCTCCTGTGGTCAAGTCTTATCGACGCTCGTTCAAACGGGGAACAGTTTCAAGTTGAACAATTTATTCGCGACGGGAAAGAGAGAATAAAAGGATAACAAATAATTCACTGAAACGTTTAGCTTTAAAAATGCAGCGAATAGTTCGTGACGCAACGATGATGGTATCGGGCACGCGTTTACTCGCCGGCAGTCGCGGCGGACGGTCGTTGTATTTTTAAAACGATGCACAATGGTTAACCAACGAGCACACAGGGATTTTTTGGGCTTGCAAGCCCGACCTGAATACTCATTAAAGACACACCGTGCCTCGTTGCAGCTCTTTTACCCTCAACAACCTTTCTTAACGTTTGGGCTTTGTAGGATAACACGCACTCGCCTATGAAACTAATTCTACGCCAGTTACCATGCTAAACAGACGGGATATCCGTTTGGTAAGCGTCCCTCTAGGAACGAAGAACGTGCCATGGGCTTCCTTCCGGTCTCGTCCCTCGTTCGAACGGAAATGCAGCAGAATATTTCCTAACAATTCGAAGAAATCGTTTCACGAAGAAAGATAGAAATGATCCTACGTGAAGAGTAAATGTATGAATTTATTTATTGAATTAATTGCAAAACGTCTTTAACTGTTGATCGAAATAAATACTAAAACATACTACTTTGTCACGATGATACAATTATTCGATCATAGAAATAATTCAATAAATTTACAGTTTCTTCAGTTTCGAGAGTAATATTACGTTCATAATATTATTTCGTACATTACGAAAAAAAAGAATTCTGTCTTCAGTTAATTATTACAATTCACTGCCGCGGAATAACTTTACTTCATTCGTGTCATTTATATAGGGTGTACGTAGTGTAGCGCCAGTTAAATGAGATAATTGGAAACTCGGTATTTTCACTTTAATACGGTCAATCCAACAGCCGAGAATTACTCCCAGAAGTCCTCCTTCTTGAGCCACAAAGGGCCATTAGACGCGAAATCTCTCGAAACCGTATCACCATTACGACACGGGGGGGAATATTCTATAATTCTACGGCGAAAGATTCATCGTAGCCCTATCGTTGGCGCTAAAAATCCCTCATTTCCACCTAAATGTCTCTGATTCCGATAACGCGTCCCGTTCGAGAGAGAGTTAGTACGATCCTTTCCGGTGTGGCTCTGGATTCCACCGATGCGACTCGTGTCGCCGTTGCATCCATTAGCTCGTGAAATCAGGTCGGCGTTCTTCGAATATTCCATCGAGAATGAAGAGAAAAAGAGAAAAAAGAAAAGAGAGAGAGAGAGAGCCGCGCTCACGTGGCGAGCCGGAAAAAAGTTCAAAATAAAAAGAGCGTCTCTCCGCGAGAGAGAGAGAAAAAAAAAGAAATACGAAAGGATGGGAAGGAGAAAGAATGAAAAAAAAATGGGGGGGACGAACGGTAAAAATTGAACGTGGGCGTGGCTTTGAAAATTTCAGCAGCCGTCAGTCGACTTTCACCACCGGTGAAATAGAATTTAATGGCGACGCTTATGCGGCTTTCAGAGACCGATGACCAGTCGAAGGGGCTTTTAAAAAAATTCGCCTGACCAACAATAACGCGATCCGGTGTCCCAGTTTTCTCCGCCGACTTTCACGATTTATGACGCGCACTGTACACGAACCACGTAAATTCGTATCCGATGCGTATACTGGGAAAACAGTGCGTGATATCGAGAGTGGTCGGGATAAGCAAACTTCCTCGTTTGCCGACATGGCGAAACATTACCTTCGACTGTCATTTATTTTTTTTCGTTATTCTTTTATTCGAATCTTTTTTATTTTTTTTTTTTTATATTTCTCTTACTATTTCAGTCATAGTCGTTGTCACAATCTAACTCGTCATGTCGAATTCAAATTAGCAAATTGTGGTCAAGATCAAGTAATAGCTTACTACTCATGGTTATCTAATTTTATATTATTTTAGGATAATTTAGAAAATGAAAGGATATTAAATATTATACTATTTGTACGTAATAAACAAAAAATTTTTCTGCTCTCAAATCTTCTATAAATACGTAAAAAATCTTCCGTCACAGACTGCGTGTGTCTGACCACATGCGGAGTATTCTACTTGAAGTGACACTACATCTTTTCAAGATGCAAGAAACAACATTTCAATCAACTTAACTCCTTAAGATTCACTAACATAATATTGTTTGCATTAAATGCTAGTTTTACATGTACAAAGTAAATTTGTAATATATAATAAGAACAGTAAAAAATAGAGAAAGTTGTTTTTTTTTTACACAATTTCGCAAAATTTAACAAGTCCTTAAGGAGTTAAGTTCGAGCAACTAATCTGAAAGGCGCATGACGTCGTTCTGTTCGCCGTTCTAACCCGTCGTGCACGGATTCATAAAGCGGAAAAAGCGTTTTCGCCCGGTTCCGTTGAAACGATTTCTGTTTGCCGAGTCGTGCTACGAAGCGTGGCCCAATTCCGCGGGCCACCTTTTCACCAATCGAATTTGCTACGTTTACCCAGCGATTTGTAATCTCCTGTTGTAGTAATCACCCGTGCCGCGTGCGCCTTGTTACGAGCCTTTTTTTCTTCTGAAATTAGTCGTGGCGTTTTCTACAGCAAGCAGCGAGAATCGAGCAAAAGGGGAAACGAAACGAGGGACGAGAGGAGGAGGAAATGAACGAGAAAAAAGAAGCTGGTATGAGCCTAGGTGAGCCAGGATAAAGCGTATTGTTTTTCTGACGTTTGGCATCGACGAACTTTGTTACGAATAAAGGCACCGATCGAATTACCCGCTCGGTATAAATATAACGCGAGCCGACGCGTACATTCATTCGTAAAGGAGAACGTGATGGTTTCGCTGATGGAACCGGATGAATCGCTGAATGTACAACTTCTGGAATTATTTTCGTGGCTGAACAAACTTTTACAGGATTCTCAATCTGCAGAGGTAAGGCAGAGTTGTGTTTGTACGAGGTAAATAGGGATCGTACGAATTCATGGGGAGAAAATGTGTTCGATGTTCTTTCGTTCGTAATTTTCCATCAACCACATCGCTGTTACACAATGTCTGTCTATTTATACGTGTTCCTTCGCGTATCTCTCCTATAGAGGGTGGATCGTCTTCAAAACCTAAATCGAATAGGCATTTTTCACTTCTCACAGCGAATACAATAAATTCTTCTGAATATCGAATTCTTTCTTCTGGCAGTCTCCTGTGCGCGTGATATTCATTTTCTATGAAAGAGCGCGGAATTAACCGCGAATAACGTTAATAACCCCACGTAAAATAGACCGGCGGCCTGTTTAAATTTAACTGCCCCGGCGAAAACTGCTTCGAAATTGCTTCGCCAAGACCGCGGCTGGAATTCCATTGTGCCAGACCTCCCCCGTGTAATAGAGAGCCGCGAGCTCTCTCTCTCTCTCTCTCTTTTTCTCTCTATTTTTCCCGCTCTCCTCTCTCTTTCACTCCATGCTCTTTAACTTTACGACGACTCGTCCGTACTCGCTCGTTACAATAAACACGCCGTCACGATGGACGCTTCAGAAGTCACTCCCGGGGACTGCCGGTTTTAATATTCCGCCAAAGTGGCCGGGAACAATTATCCGGCCCAACGTCCTCGCTCTTATTAAACGTCTCTTCCTTCCTCTCTCTCTCTCTCTCTCTCTCTCTCTCTTTTCCTCTGTTTTCCGTCCACCTGACCGAGGCTTCCTTCGAATTCGAAAGTCGTAGAGGCGAGAGTTGACAGAGAGGGATGAAAGTTGAAGCTTGTACCGAACTGTCTCAGGAAAATGTTCGATCTCTTGCTCCTGTTGGATTGATAGTTTCTTACTGTCGAAGTCGGAGAATGTTGAATAAAAGTTGATAAGTTGACAATTAGATTGATAAGTTCATTCAGATATTTATTATTAAGTTTGATCGCGTGGTTTTGCCACAATTTCAGTTTATATAGAAACGTGCGAAGTATACTACGTATAGTCAGTGAAGTTCTAAACGTTCAGCTATTAATCGGTGTCATTCTTATGGGCATTGGAAATCACAAACATTTTGGGATTTTACATTGCTCAATTTTTTCATTTGATTCCTGATTGGTAGAGAGAATATAAAATACAAAGTAAAATTAAACTTCTAAAACAATGCAGAAAGCGTGTATTTACAAAAAACAAGAACGAACGAAATAAATCCTAGATTATCATCGATATTCTTAAGTGAATGAAATAAATTTAGTACGAGATGAAATATCTCCTGCAGGTAATAAGAAGAGAAATTCAATCAGCAAATAATGCTGAGCTGACAATAAGTTCACGAGGTCATCAAGCAGTAAGCCAATTTCTAAGGTAGCGATAACCCGTGGTAGAACGAGTCCCTGAGAGCCCTCCAGTTAAACTTCGTAGCCGCAGAATCGTCCCGCTCGTCGAAACTGACCCGGGCTCGTAAATAATAATGAAAGCGGTCGATCGTTAATTCGAGACGCGAAGTTTCCGCGTTCCTGTTGCATATCGTTGAATCGCTAATTAGGTCTTCGGGACACGGACTGAAATCGATTGATTTCCGACTTCGCCGATAGAAGTAGTTCCGGATGCTGGCAATTGGAACGATCGAACGATCCACTGATTAATTTATCGCCCGTAGATGAGTCCGCCCGTTTCGTCCAATTGCCGCGACGCAGCGTGACTAATAATAAGATATCTCATAGCCTGAACAGCTCGATAATGATTATATCGAGTGTATCAACGAGCAGGGAATTCACCAACGAAGAAATTAGAAAGGTACAGAATTTCCTTGAATATTTGTAAATACCGTCGCGTCTAGAATTTTTTATTAAGTTGTCTGGTTTAACACGATTGTCTATTAGAGAATAAATTTTATTCGTTAGAAATGAGTTGTTAAGAGAAGACCAACTTCAACGAGAAACGAAGCCGATTAAACCTCTGATTTAAAAAAAAAAGAAACAATTTCCTTGACGAAATTTTTATTTCTCAATTTCAAGCTTAATATGAGAAAGGACATTTGTTACTTCGTAGAATTGAAACGAAAAATTGAGATTTTAAAAGGTATCTAGATCCCTCGTGACCTGCTGTTCTGTAAATATTCTCAGCACCGGACGTGCACGATTGCATGGCAAATGTCCCCTTCCTTAATGTAAGAAATAAATATGTCCAACTTGAAAAATGAGAAAACTAATCTGAAAATGTAACATTGCCATTTCTAGCGCACGTCTGTACGCTATGTACAAACAACAATCTACAGTCGCCGATAAATGACGACGTCGCATAAATTCCTCATGTCTGATTAAATTACAAACGTGTAGTAAGTGTATTTCTTCGTGGGCCTGCTAATTGCGTGGCATACGTTCAGAAAATTTGCATTCTTAACGAGAACGCGACTCGTGCATCCTCGTGCCGCGCGAAAAGAAAGAACCATCATATTGGATAAGTTCTGAATAAGACACGCGAGGATACGCTAGATTGTGTACATATACAGCCGCGCGAAGCAGACGCGTTTAAAGAGGCGCGCGTCGGGACGTATTCTGTGCGACGAGTTCTGCGCGATGGGAAATCGATGAACGGAGATATGAGGGGAATAATAAAAATCCCTGGATGCTATACGCACATCCGTTCGATCCACACAGATGCACGCCGTGTTGCGTTCGGTATCGTATTCATCGATATCCCACCAAATATCGATGGCAGTGGATGGAACGTAAGAAATTCACGTTCAACGCAGACGCGTCCATTTACTAGATAAAATACAACTAGATAGCTGTTGTGCTTCTTTTTTCTACGAGTATGATATCACAAAGCATGTAACCAAAGTTTGTCAATGTGTGTCTCACTGTTGGTCGAAGAAAATGTTTCGCACAAACGTACACTGGCTTATACGAATTCCCTGGTATTGTGTAAATATGTACAATGAATATAGTGTTCCAAGATTTAATAATCAAATTTTATTTCGAGCTGTTCTGTGAATATAATCAAGCAACACGTTTTCTACAGACGTACAAATATATTATTATACGTATTATTGATATTTTATTACATATGGTAATATGTATAACAGGATGCTTCAAGATCTTAATTATCAAATTTCGTCACGGTATTCTATGAATACAATCAAGCGAAGTATTTTATATAAACATACGATGGCTCACAAATTTTATGAATATATTGTACGTGTTACGAATATGTTGTTGTAAGAAACATTTTGAAGTTTCATTGGCACTGTATAATGGGACATGACTATCATAATGAAACTTCGACGAAAGTTTGACTACTAATCCTTGGAACATCCTGTAATGTACAGTCATTCACAGAAATTTATACACGTTTGTCAAATTTGAAGTGTTTCTTCCTCTTTCCATTTAACAAGATTGAAATGAATACACTGATACAGTTGTTTAACCGTATTGATCGATATATTACCCTTAAACGATTATTTAAATATTTCAAGTGAAATACTCCGCGTATGGTCAGACGTACAGCCATTCAGACATACCGAAATACGTCTGCTAAATTTCAGATATTTAAAACGATACAGTTAGTTACAAAAAGCAAGTTTGGACATTTTATTTCACTAAGCTCAGATTCCAAGATATTCATCGTATTTTTTTTGCATTTATTTAAAAGAATACACAAACAAATGGGGGAACATTATATGTATAATAAAGCGAATAAAAACTGTTCTTGTTATAATTATAATGCCAATGAGAAAGTATTTGTACAATTATTGATTGTATAATAAGTTTCAGTAGCTAATAAATATGTAAATCACCTAATTACTTAGAAAATATTTCAAATCCCTGCTCTTCTGGGAATATTTGAAATTAACATGCACGTAAACTTGTGTAACCGACTGACAGAGGGCAAAATCGCGTGGATATACATATGCATGTATTGTATCTCTCCGCGTGTCATTTACATTTTCGTCTTGGAAAAGTTGGGCGAACGTTGGTGCCACGTCGTACCTGCTTGCTTGTCTCCTGTATATCCGTACGGTCGAGTTGCTAGCCGCGTTACNCCTGTATATCCGTACGGTCGAGTTGCTAGCCGCGTTACGTTGGAAAACGGAAACGAGCCCTCGTCATTCTCGTCTGCGACGCCGTTAACGTCCCCAAACGAACGGTTTGTTCCATCTAGTTGAAACGAGCCCCTTTATGGCCGGCCGTGAGCCTACACGATCACTTTCACCTGCATTTCCGAGTGCCATTCTTGCGATAAATAGTTGTTACCACAACGTGTGGAGGAAATACATCAGCTCGATACGAGACACGAACGCTACTAATGAAAGTGAGGAGGCTAGCTGTGAGATACTTGAGTGTGAAACAGCTTTACGAGAACAAAGGAGAATGAATTGTAGAGATTTGGAGGAATCTGTTTCCGTGGATGAATGATCAAATATTAGATTAAAGTAATTAATTAAAATATTAAGCTCGTGTATCGTTATCGTGTGATAACAGTTGACTCGCATTTTCTTCGAAGAGTTCATAAAAGATTTGTTTAGTATTACCTAATGGCGATAGTTGTTTCATTAGTTTCAAGGATTTTAAAAGTTCTTTAAAAAAAAAAGTGTAGAAATCGCCAAGACCTGCAATTATAAACCTATAAGTTTTTGTTGTTTTGATATTCGTGGATAATCAGAGAAATATAAAGTCCAGAATTTTAAGTAATAGTAACTTTTAAGTAATGATAAAAATTGTACAATTATTAGTTTAAAAAATCAGTTTGTGATCAAATAATCGAAACGTAAATTGATCGCTTTACATACACTATGCATTTAGAATACTAAATTAAGTAATAGTAACTTTTAAGTAATGATAAAAATTGTACAATTATTAGTTTAAAAAATCAGTTTGTGATCAAATAATCGAAACGTAAATTGATCGCTTTACATACACTATGCATTTAGAATACTAAATTGATTAATTCATACTGTTCACATTTAATGTACACTTTATTGAAATAAATATCACAGACACGTATTTCTTTATTGTTCCAAAAAAAAGAACCTTATTAAAATTATTAAGAGAAAAGAATGGCTCTTAAAT
>NIPQ01115919.1:0-13832 GCA_002806875.1 Lepidotrigona ventralis hoosana
TTTTTTTTTTTAATTAACGATCTCGCAGCATGTATCTACGTTTATTAATCGGTGTTGATTTTTGATATCGACCGACCAGCTAATGTATTCTCAATGGCGAAAAGAGAGGGGACGGGCAAGACATCTCACGTTGATCGCAGGTTCAACTAACGATTCCGATGCCAGTCACCGGCGAAATTGTGGCGTAATTCGATCGGACAACGAGCAGGCAGCGGACGTTTAAAAAGGCTGAAACGGCTAAACGGGTTATTTTCTGAGGGTGGATTTGTCCGATAATAGGTTATCTTGGCTTAATCGCTTGCCATCGGTGGCGGACAATCGGTTTCCAACGTTGCGAGTTTTTCGGCTCGGTTCCGGCTCCAAGAGATTGGCAAGCCAATAATTGCGCTATTTTTCCCACTAATTTATTTCATTACCGTCAGGACAGGTTTGGCACTCGCCATTCGTTGACTTGGTTCCGTAATTGAGAAGACCATTAAGGGTTTCTCTCGTTTTTCTTTCTTTCTTTCTTTCTTTTCTTTTCTTTCGTCGAACGTTCTCTCCCCGGCCTTTAAACTCCTTAATGAATTGAGCCTAACTGCGATTATACCATCTCGCTGGTAACGCCTCTCTCCTTTGAAGGGAAGGCAACCCCTCCGAGATTCGACGTTTAATTTTCTCGCGCCTCGTCGTCGTCGTCGTCTTTTTCTTCTTCTTCTTCTTCTTCTTCTTTTCACGGCTGTAAAAGCCCTCTCTCGCTGCTCCGTCGACGATTCACCGGTGTACGTCGTCCACGAAATAAATATCGCGTAACTTACTCGTCAAAGTAATTTCTTACGATCTTTTCTAATCTGTTCTTGTTGCTTGAACGACGTTCGAAACGATCGTTCGTTTAGCTGGGCGAAGCCAGCGAATGGAACGCATATCGGCTGTTTATGCGACACAGGAAGAAGAATGTCGGAAATAAAAATAAGAGCGGCCGAATGAAACCAGCAAGAAAGGCGAGGCGGTGGGAGAGATGGAAAAAGAAAGGAGGGAAAGCCGCCTGGAACAGAAAAGAAAAAAGGGGGAAAAAATAAGCGGAAAAAGAGCGGCACGAGAGGAGGGAAGAGAGCGGGCGGGAGGAGGAGGAGGAGGAGAGGGGGGAAAGAGGGAAAAAGGGCAGAAAACAAAGGTGTATGTACGGTCGGCCGTGCCGAAAATCGGTCGGACGATCGGGTCTGGTAGCCGTCGGAGCGGCAAGCGACGCCCCGGCGGAATAAATAATTCGCTGGTATGCACGTATGGGCCATATGGTATAGGCGAGGCGAAAGAGAGAAAGGGAGAAAGAGAGAGAGAGAGAGAGAGAGAGAACTAGCCGCTTGCCTGGTTGGTACCCCGAGCAGCTTCTGCTCTCTCCTCTCATCTGTGTACACATAGACACGTATAATACGGTAGGTGAACGAACGTAGGGAACGTATAGCGATTTCATTGCCGGCGTGGAGTGGCGTTTGACCGACGTGTGATATGCAGCGACGAGCCGTGATGGAGGCGGCGGTTCCAGGCGAGGCACAGGTGGTGCGAGCGGGGGTGCCAGCCTCGTTTGCCTGTGGGAGCGTGTGTGACGCCAGCCAGCGTTACACCCTAACCCCCTGGCCCGTGTGCCCGTTCTCTTTTTCGTTCTATGCTCGCTCCTGGTTGCACACCGAACCACCCGATTCCCTCACACCATCGTCCGGCTGCTCGGCCGCCTCTTCCTACAGCTCCACCTCCTGGTTCCCTCTGCTCCGCAACCGCTCTCTCTCTCTCTCTCTCTCTCTCTCTCTCTCTGACCGTTGCAGCAGCCCTTTCAAACAGCCGATGCAATATTCAGCGGCTCTTGGCAGTCACCCGTGGGGGAGGCTCGTTGGGGTGGCTGCCGCTGGCCGGTTCTCGTTGCCTTCCCCCGAAAAAAAAGAGCCCCACGTGGTCGGAGCCTCGGACCGTCAAATTGGCGCCGCTGTCCATCAACCGGTGCGCGAGCAATCGCTTCTCTTTCGCTCTTCTCGCTTGTTCCTTCTTCCTTCCGTCTCTCTGTCCTCCGGTGCGAGCTTGTCTCTCTCTCCTTTTTGCACCCTTTTCCACCGCGGCCATTCCACCACCGAGCTTCCGTGCCAATCTCCGCCGACTAGCTGCTAACTTTGCTTCCCACACGGGAGAGTCGCGTGTTTTCTGCGCCCCTTTCGACAATATCGGAGATTCCGTGGATCGTAAAAATTTCTAGACAAATTTCGCGGAGTTTTCGTACCTTTCGAGAAAATCCAAAACATCGAATCCGTCGAGTCAACGTAAGGATTCGGTCTATGATCCGAATGGATCATAGCTGCCATAGCTGGCAGCGTAACACGCGGTGCAATTATGGAAACGATATTGCACCTTCTGGTCGGAGATGATTACACGAGTGAAACAATGTCGCGGTTGGCCGACAGCCAGTCGTTTTCTCTGCTCCGAATTTTCCGAACGAGCAGAGTCGATTTTGTAATGACGACAACGGGGGAAGCATGACGGGGCCTGGCTCGCGAGCTCGATGTCGAACTGGCGGGACGACGAAATAAGGAACGGTCGAACGAGCGAGAAAACTCGCGAGAAGACTCGTCGTCGTATCCGTCGACAAAGCCGAGTAAGAACGCTTCTTCGTGTATATTACCACCTCGGCGGAGAGAAAGCGCTGGGGGGTGGCGACAAAAGAGGAAACCGTGAAGAAAGGAAAAGAGAAGGAAGAAGGTTCGGGGGAGGGGGGAGGGAGCATAAAAGACTCGACACTCCGTTATAATAAAGTCCACCCTTGGAAACCTTCCGCTCGCCCTACGCCGCTCGCCCTTCTCCGCTTGGCAGCAGCAGCAGCATTACGCCATTCAACTTACTTTGTTCCTCAACTTTATTAATTTTTCCCTCGGTCTTGGGGGACCGGCAGCGTCTCCTCGCCCCCGTTCTCCCGGCCAAGTCGGTTATATCGAGAACCTGGCCGTTGGTGTTGGGGTTGAACGAGGAACGGGGAGGAGCAGGGTTGAACGAGCGCGCGCGAGAGAAAGAAGCAAGGCGGAAAGGGTGAAAGAGAGGGAGTGAGGAAGCTCTACCGGGCTTTCTTGTGACGGGAAATTTAAAAATCTGTCTACGCGTTGTCGAACCACCCGAGGAAACTTTATTATTAGCGCCCACACCCTGCTCGCTCCCGTTTCCACTTTCCCTTCGATTCTCTACCCGTTCGCTCGAGAAGGAAAGGGGACGACGACGAAGACGAGGACGAGGACGACGAGAGGACGGCGCGGTTCGACGAACTACACCACGAACGAAGATATTGCTTTTATAAACTCATTTGCAGCCGCGACCCGGGATAGAACGGGGAAGTTTTGACCCCAGCGAGGCACCGCGACCTCCACTTTCTCGGACAAGATTTGCACCGCCCGTTGACAAGCTTCTGGTGATTGATGCGTCCCACGGACTAAAGACTCTCCGGCTGATGCCGAATAATTAGAGGGTGATTCTTCGACACTTCGCCGGAGGTGTTAGCTTTTTTCACGCCTCCGCCTGCGCTCTCGCCGGAGTTCGCCGGTCTCGACAGACTTTCGAAGGGGCGAGTCTCGTGGAAAGTCGCGAGGAACGTCGGGTCGCTACACAATGGCGATTAAGCGACAAAATTGCAATTTCACCGGCGGTCTGCGTGATGGGATGGAGTGAAAGTACGTTTGCCAAGTTTCTCGAAAGAAAGAAACCTGAAACGTCTTTTGTCGGCCATTCGAAAAAAAGAAAAAGGAAGAGAGGGAAGAAAATAACGTTGGTCGACGCTCTTTTTTTGGAAAATCTCGAAAACATTGGTGGATTCGCAAGGGAATGCGGAGATCGGCTTTTTCATCTTCGAGAGGAAAGGGCGACCCGATTGTGACGACGTTTCGTGAACCGATTAGCGGTGGCCGCGCTTGCACACGGCTCTCTCTCTCTCTATCTCTCCTGGATCCAACATAAATATTTACGACTCATTCACGAAGCTAATATAAATGCGATTTGGGCGTTTGCTCTTTTTAGTGCACGCTCTAATCCGATTAGGCCCGGGCTGGTACAATGCGTCGCGGCTGCTCGCGCATTGTGCGAGCCCACCTTACCCCCACGGCCAAAGAAAAGCCTTTACCCTTCGAGCGTTCGGGACTATACGACGTCCCCCTTCCTTGCTATTTTTGACCAGTGACGCGGATTTAGTCGCTTTACCGCTGCCTCGTAACACACCGAAACATAAGTCGACGCGCGTTGCTCCTGCGTTCGGCCACCGATGCTCCTTTCGTGAGACGCGCTCGACGTCTGTCGCTCCAGGGGCGTCCATTGTCGAACCCCTTGTACTTAAACACCCTGTTCCTGCTGCACGCGTTTCCACTGTTCGCGCTGCGGAAGATGTGCCTTTTTTCTGTCGCTGACGATGATTGATCCCCGTCGAGGATTTGAATCGCGTCTCTGTGTTCGTCACACCCGGATTTGTTCGGACGGTTAATGCGGTTATTAAAGCGATCGTTCGTAGTTATTTCCCTCAAGATATCTTTACACCGGTCGTGTTGTATTCCGCTAAATCTGTCTCGCGTGACGTTTGAACATCTCGGTCGAAAAACGAACCCACGCATACGTTCAAAGCTGTTAATTTGGACACGATTTTGACGATTTTCTTTTTAAAGGCAAAGACACAACTTCCACAGTTCTTTGACAGTCCTCGAAAAGTCGAGACACCGTGTCGTCGTTTGCTGCGAGGAAGGGAAGAGACGAGGGGTGTTCGTGTGTGTGTGTGTGGAGGTGGTTGCGACAGCAACGTTTTCATAAACGAGCGCAACGAGTCCGTTAACTCGAGCTCTCTCGAGCTCCGGTTGTTGGGCTGGTGCTTGCGTCGGAGCGACGAGCGAGTGGTTCGGAAAGCAACGAAACACGGGCATTCTCATTACACGCGGGTGTGCGCGCGTTCTCCAGGCGACGAGAGACGAGGAGAAGAGACGGCGAGGAGAAGGAAGAGGAGGAGAGGGTACAGGGCGGCCGGTGTAAGCGACTCTCCACCCCATTGTCAGCCAGAGCCTTTTCAGAGACGCATTTGTTATCCTTTGAATGAGGAGCAAGCTATTATTTATTCCATTCTTATTTTTTGTCAGCCGCCCGTTGTGTAGTAAATGGATATAAGTCAGCGCGGGCGAGCAGTGGCTCTGTCATTTTTATCGCCTCTCCCTGAATTAAGAAGGTGGAGCCCGCGACTTCCTCCTCCTCGTCCCTGTCTCTTTCTCATTTCTAGTTTCTCCGTTCTCTTTCCTCCCTTTTCTCCCTTTCTCGCCGCTCACCCGCTCTTTCTACATTTTCCTCTTCTTCCTCCTCCTCCTCTTCCTCTGCCCGTGCTCTCGCCCTCCCGCTATCTCTCGACTAACCGACGAGCTGAATCGAGCAGGAGGACCGCCATATTTCTGCCTTGCCGGTAGGGTACACTCTCCGCGTCATTGTTCCGATTGTGACCAGACCGAAACGAGCTGGGCGTTACTACTTGCTGAACGCACGATTTATAGGATCGAGTTAGCTCGAGAGCCGGGAAGAGTTGCAAAACTGCTGGCTTGTCCGCTATTGGCTCTGGCCCGCTACCGTTTTTCTTTGACGTCGAGGAGACGAGCCGGGTAAACGATGGTGAGAGCTGCGTCGAAACCCCCATCACCTTTTCAGGCTATCCTCGTCTAAAACCTCGTATTTCTGCCGGAAATTTATCCGCGATGTCGCTAGACGATAAAACAGCCGGACTGTATGTAAAACTCGAGCGACAGAGATCGTTGGCGCGAGAGGACAGTAACTCGAAGCTGAGAACTCGCGAGATTCTCAGACAGGTTTACGACAAGACTCTCCAATTTCGTCTGAAATTTGCATAGGATCGGTTCTCTCCTCCGGACGGACGTCTCCCTGGACGTCTCCCCCGTCGCGGAAAGTTAGCCAACGTTGGCCCGAGGAAACGGCTGACCAACGACTTACAACGATCTCCACTCCGTATTGTCAATAATAGATCGCGGCTCTCATATCGCAGTCCACCGTGGAGAAAACTACGGGCAACGTGCTACGCTTTCGGAACGGTGTCGAAGATATGGTCGGTGGCAGCTAAGCCTCCTTTTCCCTCTTCCTCTCTGGAACACACTGCCACGGAGTCCTCGGGATCCCGTGTCCAGACGCGACGTTCCTCCTGTTTCTTGCCCCCGGACTCCCGATATCACGTCGCTCGATCCTATAACATATTTGACGGCCGACGGAGGGTCCGTGAAATCGGATTGACCAGTGTCCATATTGGCTTTCCTCCTGCCGGACGGCCACTTCCTTCCACCCTTGGCGCGGATAAGGATTACCGCGGCACCGGCGAACCGATCGTCGCGAGAAATATGGCATCGCACATGGCCGGCGCATCGAAGGGTTGTCGAAATTTATTGCGGCCATGGATCGTTTCTCGTTCACCGAGTCCAGCTCGGATAGTCCGCTTCCGTGTCTTCCGGTAAACTCTCGACACGAGCCGAGCACGAGCACGAGCCAATTTATTCACCGGCCGTTTGGAAAACCAATCCCCCTTTTCCAAGCGGCGGGGGGAAATGCTGCCGCGGAACGAGCCTGGTAAAGCGACCGCGTTTTAAGTGGCAACTTGATCGTCTGGTTGAACGACGAAAAGATATCCTCCTCCGCTTAACTACGCTGCTGCGAGCACTCGGCGAAAGAAAAGGGATGGCAGCAGGGCTGGGGTGAGAGGAAGAGAGGAGGAAAGAAGAGACGAGAGAGAATCGAGCGAACGAGCTCAGGATTAGCCGGTGGTAATAACCGTCTCCGCGGTTTCGAAAGCTCGCCAACCAGCAGCCACAAGCTCTCGTCTGTTTCGGAGGGCCGCGGGAACGAGGAAACGCTTGCGGGAGAAAGTGGCGAAAGCGCACGGCGAGGGTGGGCGAAAGAAGGGAAAGACGCGCGGGCGGAGGGTAGAGAGGGTTTAACGGGGGATGATTTTACGCGGTGAGGCACAACGCGGGCCTACACGCCGCCGTCGGTGGCCGTGTCGGTAGGCGGTCTGAGGCAATCCTGTTGATTAAAAGGTGGGGCATCGACCCAAATAAACTCACCATTAAACCAGATGAGTCTCAGCGCGATCGCGCTTCAACCACGTTTCCGCAAATGTTTCTGTGTATGCACACAGAACGGTACACCAATGTATCCGAATATGTATTTGCACACGTACCTGCCTATCTCTGTATACACGCGCGTGTACACGACCACGTATACCAGGCCTGTTTCGACCTACCCTCTTTTTCCCTACCAGCGAGCCTGGCGCTCGACGAGCTACCGGAGCAAAGGAGAACCAAAGAGGGGTGGTGCCGCGGCCGCGGGGAGGGGAGAATAAATTGATTTCGTTGACTCAACCAGCCGTAACGCCCCCTCAGCATGATATCAACCCTAAGCCTCGGTTATCTTTATTTAAGCTTTACGAGAGTCTACGCCGGCGAATCGGGGGAACTTCTGCGAGCTTTCTTCTTCCTCTTCTTCTTCTTCTTCTTCTTCTAACCCTCTTGCTTCTTCCTCCAGCTCGTTTTTCCTGCTGCTGCTGCTGCTGCCATTCACCGGTTACAAGCAGACGTAGAGCCAGGCAGAGGAAAAAAAAATCGCTTGAATATCTACCAACGACTCTCTTCGAGAGAGAGAGAGAGAGAGAGAGAGAGTAACGTGTTCGACGAAGGATAACGAGCGCGAAATACTTTCTAAAAGCGTGCCTAAAATAAAGCACCGCTCGCTCTACCGTCCTAGCGTATCGTTAGTCAAACGACTTTCTTCCGCTTCGCAGGGTAAATACACTCTCCTCGATCGAGGAGATCTCCCCAAACCGGAATCATTAGAGGTTGTCGTCGAGGCACGCGCGGCGGATTCGCCATCTATGGCAACCTACTCGGCGCGGTGTCGTGTCTCGTCAACAACGGGTTCTGGAACGGTGCTGGAACACGGGAATCCACGTGGCGGCCACGTTTGCTAATGAGCGCGATACGCGAAACGACGTGTGTACACACCTGGCCGATGTAACGCGTGGGTTACCGATGACACCTCGCGGTGTAAGTATGCCGATGGGATATCACGTGGCCAGCGTACACGCCTGCTACGAGTGTATTCAGGTATTACATCTAGTAGACGAGTGTTCGCCGCTGGCTTATACGATCTCTCGCCCTCGCGCCCGGCAAATCCCGCCGACTAGCGCGTCCCTTTCGCCCTAGTCGGCCTCTCGCGCGCGATCTCTCGCTCCCAGTCGCAGCCGACACGCTTCTAACACAGCCTCGATTAATCGTCAACCCGTACGCCCGTAATCTGCTGTCTACTTATCGACTTCTCCGTCCTCTCAGGCCTCTCATTCGTCTATTGAATCGCCGGATTTGTCCCAGTTTTCACGCCGTACAGCCAAATATATATCGCGACGAGGGCTGATTTTGCGAAGTACGAAGGTATTAGTAACTTTCAGGGAAATGAAATTGTGACGAGCGACGCTACTATATAGCAATACAAAATTATTTAACGCTAGAACTACCAGTTTGTAATTTACCATAGGAATTTTACAAATTCACAACAGTTCATTACCAATTTTTTACCGTTCCTTGCGTCTTAATTTCTCTGCTGCAAATTTTACACTTTGGTCGCCGGTACCTGACAAAAAAAAAGAGAAAAAAAGAATTTTGGAATATGTTTCGTTGTCCAAGGAACATCACGCAGATTAGCTTGAATTGATGCGTTCTCGACTCTCGTATCGACGTTATGGAACAACGAAGACGAGTCATTTCTCAGAGTGTCAACTGCACTGAATCGGTGGATAGTCGGTCGTGTCTAGGGAAGAGCGACGCCGCGTCTAACATCCTCGAGAGTGTCGTGAGGCCCTGTTGGGGGATGCCACGTAGCTTCATCAACGGATATTAAAGGATTTGCATAAAGTATTATTATCGTTATTGCGAACGTATCCAATGGAACGGAAGGGGGGCCAGCGACCACTGTGCGTGTATGTGTGTGTGTGTGTGTTTGTATGCGTGTGTGATGGGGTGAGACGAAACGATAATTTTATTCGACACTCGATCCTCTTGTCGGCTTTCCACCAGCCGAGAGTGCGATTCCGTGTTGGCCGCTGCTAATTTTCACAATATTTAATTGTCCTGGCATTATGATTGATTCGACGATTTATTTTCGACCGTGCGCGTTTTCCTGTCCACGATCGTTTTAACTGTAAGAACAGCCCGGGGACATCGCGAGGTACACTGTTCGCCGCGAAACGAGCGAACTTGATTAATTGATATATCGATATATATATATATATATATATATATATATATATATATATATATATATATGNTATATATATATGCGTTTATCAGCACAAACTCGACGGAATTTTCTCCGTTAATTTTCTTCGATCCCTCTTTATCACGGCCTCTTATACTCGCCGTCAGTTTTATCTCGATGCTATTTATTTTAACCATCTCGTTAGAATACAAAGTATCGTTTTCGATCGTTGCCCGATCCTTTCCGATTCGAACGACAGATACATCTAATTAGGTATATTCAACTTGATGTCTTCTAGAGAAACGTACGATTAAAAAAAAACATTTATATAATGTAAAAAAATATATACATACATTTAAAATGATGTATACACTAGTAGTGGGTATAAGAGCCACTGTGTGTATCCACCCGTGAATGATACACCAGTTTCCCTCCGTCCAATCTTTCACCCCATTAGCGAGGAATTAATTAAACTAGAAAGCCGCAATCGCTCGGCTAGATTTCCTTCGGGCATGTGGGCGGGCATTTTTACCAGGTTTTAATAGGAGCAGTGCGTTACAGGCGATCCGGATAGATGACATTAAATTATACAGGGGTGGTGGATAGGGCATGGAGAGGGAGGGGGAGGGGTGGCGAATAGCAAGCCGCATCTGTGGCCCCGCAGAGGGTGTAACTGTTATAAGGAACGAGGGCGCCGGCTCGCCACCTCTTCGTCCCTCCACGCACCCTGTTCCCCACGTCGCCTTGTCTTCGCACTACTTGCCGTTGACTTTATTGCGTGGCAATTTGCTTATTAACTCGCAGTTAGTCTCGGCTGCGCGTCGATTAATTAATACGCGCCGAGTCGCCAGATGCAGGCACGCCCAGTATCCACCCTCTCGACACACGGGTCGCCCAGATTGTGCGTGTGTTACCCTTGAAGATTTGCAACATGCCGCCGTCATCACGTCGCATCGTATCGGCTCGGCTCGGCTCGGCTTGGCTCGGTTCGATTGTTATTCAAACAGTTTCTTTGTGTCGGCCAGGCCGGAAACACTGTGCCTCCCCCCTCAAGAGTTTCGCCAAAGCGTTTTACGCGCCGGTGTTAACGGGGGTGGCGAATGGGTCGCGACCCCGGCAAGAAATGCCTCGATTGCCTCGGGCAAAGTTTTGCAGACCATGTATTCCGACTGTCGAGATTAAGAGTGATTTCGAATTCATTGGTGTTGTACGAAATATTTATTTCACTATTTTCCTTCCAGCAGACGAAAATATACTGCTTGCAAAAATTTGGAAAATATTTCGAAATGAATATGTAACAGAATAATAGCGATACAAAAAAAGAAGCATTTGAACAACTTTCTTTGACTTGTCGTTTGCTTTTCTGATGTTCTTCCCTAATTTTTAGCAGTGCTTTTTTGCCCCTTTTTAAAAATTCATTCATGCTTGCACATGTAGCTGTGCACACGACGACTTATACAGGTATAGTTACTTCTCTGTTTGCTGCCGCGAGAGAAAGTATCGCAACAGAGAATATCAACAATTTGAAAAGAAATCGTGCGATCGAGCCTCGCCTACTGCTTCCGATTCGATCGTCAATATTTGCACGGTGGAAAGGTCGGTGGCCACTGTGCGCGTCTTCCATCAATACGCTTCCCATAAAGAGCGAACGTGTAAGCTCGTCCAGCCGACACACTGTCGCCCCTTGTCTTCACCTGTGCTCCGCCGATTTATGTATACGCGCGGCCTCGCAGTTAATATTGAGCCGCGTAAACGCGTCGGGAGCAAACATTTGAGCAGGTTTCTTGGTCGGCAAACTCGAACGGAGAATTCGCTCAACAGTCAGGCGACGAGCATACAAACGGAGGGTGCTTTGTCAAGATCGATCACGTGGTGGTAATTTCACGTCTAAGACGCGATTGTTACACCTCGCACCGGGGCCTTGATTTACGCACTTGCGACTTGATTTACGCGAGGACGCTGTTAAAAATTTCGAGACAATGTTTTATCTTTGTCGAGATAAGGAAAGCAGAACGAAATTTCGTACGTTCGATTCTGAATATTTATCGAGAGTAGGCTTCAATGCTTTGTGAGATACTTAACAATGATTTGTTAACGGTCTTTAAACGCTCGCTGAAACAATCAAAAGTCTAAAAGTTTAATAGCTTTTGATATATTTATTCTTATCAACTTGTTAGTTAATAAGATTATCAAAGACTTTGATCTCGATCTTTTTAATGACTCTTTCGGAAATACAGTATTGTTTCTTTTACACTTACATTTTCGTTGTTGTAGTTGTTGTTTGCTTCGTGTTATTTCGCTTCATCTTTTTTATTTCACCTTTTCTCTCCTTAGTGGGCCTCTGATAAGTAAACTAATCATCTCGGATCTATCTACGATAGTCCAACGTGGACAAAACGCATTGTAGATTAATTCAATCTTCTTCGGTCAAAACGAACAATAGTTCGGGCATAGAATTCTCGTATTATCCGAATAAATAGAAGATGTAACATCAGAGTAAAAGACAAATAATATTCCACGCATATCTCCAAGGTGGGATTTCATTTCGCGAGACGGACAGCGCGCGAAGCCGAGATGCAGAAACGCTAGCGCGCGAACAATCGCGCTGAGAGGAGAAAAATCATATTGACCCCCCGAGAGCCGTACACGCCTCGACGTCGACGGCTACGAATCAATAAAGATTTCCCATCGCGAGCTTTCAGAGTCGAACGGGAGAATATTTCAAACATCCAAGCGACCCTCCGTTTCACGCCTTACTCGCACTTTTATTATCTCGCTCCGCGAGAAACATTTTTTATCGACTGCCCCCGCGCCACTGGCCTCGGACACGGCCTGTAAACTTTCCTCCCTTTTATCCTATAACCTCTCTCAATCTTCTCCTTCTCCTTCGTCGTCCGTTTTCTCTCCCCCTCGCACGGGGGACACGTCGCACACGTATGAATACATAGGAGCAAGGTTTATGCTCGCGAGTGGCGATCGAGTGTTCGGACGCTAGGGGTTGAAAAATTGCAGATTGGCCGGATTCTACCACTCGGAGCAAAAAAAACTGACATTAGAGAAACTGAATTGAAACTATGGAATAAGAAAAATTGTTAGAATCCCCGTGTAATTCTTGTAAATCAAGAATTACGAATTAATCATTTTGACTATCCTGACAATGTCGAACGGTCAATTTTTAACACATTGACCGGCCATGATCGGCCCTCAATTTATACATGCAACATGTATGCGTTATATTGTAAATATTATTCGCGTATATTGTAATAAACTTTTCTTTGCATCATCCGCCAGCAATTTATTTACGAAGCATCACTTCAAATAAAATGATATATATTCGTTGAAAATATTCAAATGGTATTTAACACGAAATTTTGTTAATTGTATCTTTCCAACATGTGATATTTAAGTTTAAATTATCAACGTGCATTGCGGGTTTCTTGGAACAAGTATAACATACTCCATTACAATACTCCATTTTTTAAACTTTCATAAGAAGTTTACTTTATGCGAATTATTCCGAATTATATGAATTATTGAGTGTCAATTGACTTCAGAAATTCTTTTGTTCTTATATCGTTATTATAGCTTTCACTCTAGCTTTCACTTCGTCGGTTCGGGTATTATACTATTGCACATCGCATCATACAACACCAAATGTATACGTTCATTATAATTATCAGAAAATTATAAAAAGAGAAAGTCCGAGCAGTTAGCTAGATTTAAGTATGAAGAAAAGATGATTTTGTGTAATTGTTTTGAATTCTTCCATTTCATGGCACAGTTTTTTCTCTGTGGGCTCACACGTGAAGAAATGCAACCCTCAATTTCACTATATTGTAAAAAAATAGGTGAAAATCGAAGAAATGCGTTTCGGTGATCCCTAATGAGATAAATCCATCAAATATCTATCGTATAATAACGTATAAGATTCATGTTGACGTTTTGGAGAAGTCGTGTAATAGCGTGGCATTCAATCTGATAATCATTCTTTACATGGATACGTCATCTAATCTGGAAACTCTAAGTAATTTAGAGCAGGTTTTAAAAATTACAATAATTAATAATTAATAACATAATATCTATCGCATGATAGATTCATATTGGCAGCTTGGGCAAGTTATCGCGTGATATTAAATTCGTACGTCGAATTGAAACGATGCTGCGAATTTATTGACGTTCAAACAAATTTCGAAGTTAAGACGTCTGAGAATGTCGAAGAGCTAGAAACACGTCGCCGCTACGACAATATTGGCGAAGAGCGTGCGCCCGATTTCTACAAGGTGTACCGGCAGGGTTGGAGGGGCGAGAGGCGCTGGAAACGAGGTCGCGAACGATTGTTCTCGCACGATACACGTCTTCGATATTGTCTCTCTCGGGCTGGCAATTCGCTCGACGTCGCGATATTTTCGCCGGCGAGCCCTCCTATTTACGGTTCAGCGCGGCAAATTGGCACACGTTTCGAACGCCGAACGTAATTGAATCGCGCCCGGCTCCGATAAAAATTAATCGACTGACATTTATTTCCATGGGGAGGGGGGGGGGCGCGATGATACCGCGAG
>NIPQ01115943.1:0-13796 GCA_002806875.1 Lepidotrigona ventralis hoosana
TTTTTTTTTTTTTTCTCTTATGTCGGAGCTGATTGCACGACTCGAAATTGGATCGGTTCGGATCGTGGGTGGTGGAAGTTGGGCAATGTTTAATTGCAAGCAAGTGCGCGTACGTTTTAATGTAATTGACGAGAGTGAAGAAATATGAAGATACTCTTCGATGCGTTGCGGTAACGAATTAATCTAATTCAAATGTTCTATTAGCTGGATGACCCGCTTTATTCTACGAGGGCGATTGTCTTTTCGAATTTTTATTTTTTGAAGAGGAGTACTATATAAACAATATAAAAACTATACGAAATATCCAGCGTATCCAGTGTTTTTTTTTTATAACACGTATGAAATAATCTCATCCACGTTCTACCTTTTAAATTATCATTTTCAAGAGTGTAAAAATTCGCAGTCTGTTAAATAATTTAAACGTCCAAAGCTAGCCTTATCCTCTATCGAACTATGTTTATCTAACATAATAATATATTACAGTTAGAAAAGTGAATTTTAGGTCCTAATTGGATGGTCAGGGCCTAAGATCGTTTAGAAAAAGCTTCTTTGCGAAATGACACATTAAGGGAACTGTCACTCTACCCGAGGCTTCAACAGACATATACGAAAATGTATCGGAATTCCTGAAGATCCTCGGATCCTTTTAGGATCCTTAGGTGCCCTCTCTCGCATGGCACGTACTACACTTTGCACTTTTCATCGAAACGCGCTCGAGCATCGAGGTTTAAGCCGATTTCTGATCCGCCGCGCGAAGCCCCGCCTGCTTGGATCAGCTTTATCCAGTTCTATCCGAAGATGTCCACGCGTTGAACCATCTTCTCTTTCTTTTCTCCTCCGACTATCTTTTCTCCCTCGACATCTGCGACGTAGCGACGATCGGATGAAGTTTCAATTTTCTTTTGTCTTCTAACGATTTCTTTCTCAACCATCAGTCAGATTGATTAGATGAAGGGACGTGGAGAAAATTCTTTGGAGTGTTATTCACTTTATTCTACTCGCATATTATTATTCAATTTCATATATAAAAAAAAAAAAATGAACGTTTGTCAAGAAGAATTATATCACAAAGTTATTGTCGATCAATCGTGTTTAACGTGAAGATCGTGTAAATTCTTCTGCGGATCCACATTGGCAGAATTATATTCGCTCGATTGGAATTCAACCGCAATTTATAATATCCTTCTCGTTTTATTTTATGTATCCGTGTTATATAAGTTGAAGTTATCAGAATTTTCGTATTGCGCAACCAGAAAATCCAGCCGGTGTTAAACTCATCTAAGAAAGAACAATCGATAAGAAGCGAGGATTGCCGGCGAGCGGAGATTTCATTCGGCTCGGTGAAGTGGGAGAATTTGCGAAGTGATTCGACCAAGTGAATCCCGGAATAAAACGGATGATCAGGTCGCTTTGATTCTATCACATTGTCGTTAAGAAAGACACTGTGGGTAGCTGAGAAGATGAAACCGTGTGAGTCCTCACTGATAATTCCGGGGAATCGAAGGGGAGGGGGCAACAGCATACGGATTTGCGAGGGAACGAACATTCGCCTTTATAGGGCCACTAAAATTTCACGAGGGTCTCCTTTCTCCTATCTGCTAGTTCCAGTCCAGAAATATCAGTCGAAATTCGTGTACCGTACGTAAAGTGGACTCCCTCTCGTTCTGGTCTCGTGGGATTAGAAAAATTATTGCGATTTGTGCAAGTTAAAAGTTATTTTAAAGGATCGAGATAGGTTTTCTTGCACTTGCATTTGTTCCCTGTATCTCATAATTTTATTACGTTATTGTATTATATAGGTCATTATAGGTTTCAAAAGTGTCTGTTTTATATTTCGAAGGTATTTTTCGAGCGATAATTATAAACTAGTTCAATAAAGTCAGTAAAATTCAATACGTAAGGGTGTTTTTTTTAGATACATATGATTAAATAAAGTGTATTAAGTATCTCGACAATATAATAGAATATTATTATTCTTAAGAACATAGTTGAATTTTTAGGAACAAAATGGAAGAAAGCAAATGGATTTAATTTGTGGTTAAGTACCATTCGTATAAAAGCCATTAAAGTCAACTTTTTACAGTTGCCTTTTTGATGGATTCTAAAAAAAAATTATAAAACCACTGTGCGATACTATTACTTATAATATAAAATGATAAAACAATAAAAATGAAATAAAAACAATTTCGTATTACAAGTGCAACGAAAATTTCGCCAACTTACCCTCGATGTTCCACGGTGGGGACCATCACTCTCCTCACCCCCACGTCGGTGGGCATTCTCATGTACGCGGCGCCCTCGTGTTTGATTTGACAGTGAATTCTGAAAAACATCACGCAAGCAAATTATGTATGTTTAATGCCGCCGCGCCTCGGGAGATCGCGACTATGAAGGAGATCGTGTGCTGAATATGTGCGTTCGCCACTTCCGTATTCCCCGCAGGGAAAACGAAACCATTCGATACATATTGTACGGAGTGTCACGTACCTTTCCCAGTTATCCCCCGCATTTTAGATTCAAAGAGACCGTTTTCGTCTTTGATACGACTTTAGCGTGCGACGCGTGCATCCTCCACTTGAGTTTCCTTCTCGAAACTTCCTAGCTAAACTCGACACATGCCTCCCTCGATTTTTCAGACTCCCCCCGAAGACAAATAGGTAATGAACGTTATCCACCGTGCCGTGTCTCTCATTTCCGGTTCCTGTTTTTCGACAAACGTTCGCGGGAGGTTCGGTGAAAGAATTTCGAAGGATCGTTGAGATGCTTAGACAACGCGAGCAACGACCTCGCGTCGAACAACGCCGAAATACCTGTTGCTGCGTGGAAAATTTGCAACGTGGTCGACGTCAGCATTGACTCGTTATATTCTCGATTATTTTCAACTATCGCTAACTATTCTCACCTTCCGTGAAGACGACAGTTTGATTGTTATCGCGATTTCGGAACTGGTAGTGACAATAATAACTCTTGAGAAAATCTGCAGCGCGACGTTCGTGACTCGAAATCGATGTTTCAATCTTAAATTATTGAAGTTAACGAGTATTATTCGTATTATTTTAAGTTTCGTTCATATCAATCGAGTTACGTGTAATAATATAATATCAAGAATTTGAATCTTGAATTCTTTTTTAAGTTATTTAACAAGCGAGTAAGTGAGTTCGAATTTTAAGCTTCGTTCAGATTATAAATAGAATATAAAATTAAGTAAAAATTTCTTCATTGGTTGGAACATTTAAGAAAACTACTTGCTAAATACAAAATCAATAGTTTTATAACGCGAGATTTGAAAGATTCTTGCAATCGAAATCGTCGCTAGCTCGTATAATTAAATATCAAATTAAATGTAAAGACCTAGCATCAAACTTAACTTAAAAAAAGGTATTTATTTTATTTTCAACCATCATCATCAAATTTATACTCTTGTCAGTTCTTCGTTGTCTGTCTTTTTAGCCCAAGTACCCTAGTTGTGTAAATTAGCTCAAGTCTACGTTACTTTCTAAGATTTTTGCATTGAATAATATATCTCTTTCTAAATTATACCAAAAAATTTATATAATTCCACCGTCAACTAAATAGTGCTGTTATTATAAGAGCATAGCATCAGATGTCAAACAATAAGAGAGTTAACAGGTTTAACTATTTTCTAACTACTCATCATCAAACATTAGTTATTCGTTAATATCACAGAAACGAATTTCTCGGTTCATAGGATGTATAAGAACTAAATATACAATTATCGTATTACAATTAACGTACAAGGACTAAAACTACGCCTCTGTTCTCTGTTCTTCTTCATTAAAATGTCACCAAGTGCACACGTTTACAGCTGGTGCCTCGACTCCTCGGTTGAACGAGCTATGATAATTCGTTTTCAGCAAAGCTAAGTAGGCAAAGTGGTTGAGTCTCGGCAGAACATTAAAAAAACTCCTCAAGATTGAATCGACACAATCACTGATAACACTGATAATCTCTCTCTCTCTCTCTCTCTCTCTCTCTCTCTCTCTCTCTAACTCCACCCGAAGTAATTACATCCTCCTTCGAAAATCCGATCACTTTCAACGGGGAGAGAAACGGTTGGATGCAGGGATCCCCCCTTTGAAACATCCTGTTTCTTATCGATTCTCGTTTATCCGTTTTGCACGCGAGTTACGATTCAACGCGATGGAAACGTACTCGCGCGACACACCTGTCCTCCGCAGAGCCTTTCGATATAATATATTTATAATTACCAGGTTTCAAAACTGCTTGTGCGCCTTTATTAAACGCCCCGCGGACAGTGAATTTTCGCTTTAATCGCCGGCTTATTAGACGATGCACGGGATCGTCCACAGGCTCGTTACCACGCTCCGACCATTATGTTAACGTTATTTTGTACCCGGCATTAATAGGTTGGATTTATGTTTGAGGCAATTTGACGTTGAATGTAATGTGGTAATGAACGTCCCTTTATTTGAACCAAAGAAACGAGGAAATATTGGAGAAATACAGGCAGCGAGTATATTGTCGATCCCATTGAGAGCCAACACTGTATTGATGTAACGTTTCACTCGCTAATTACTTTCAATTCATTTATACTATCGGATTCTGTTTCTCTAATATGGAAAAAAATTTCATGTATTTGCTCTCAGTTATTAAAACTTAAATAGGAAAGAGATTTGTATGTCTGTAACATTGTAAATAAAGCATTACTTGGCCTTGTTGGTCGATTTCATAGATGTTACGTATAATAATGTGAATGATCATTTGTGAGATACTATACTATTTTGGTTCGTTTGACGCAAAGTATTATCTTTGGTAGTAATTGACGAGCAATATGAATCACTTCTATACTTCGATACATTAAATGCTCCATTATTTACAATTTAGAAAAAAATTGCTTGGCACGAAATAAAGTCACTGTGGCACGACACATTTGGAGATGTTGATTTATCCAACGTTTATGTATAATTTTAAATAATACTTCAATCAGGTCAAATGCTTATATTAGATAATTTTGAATATAATTATTCGATATTGTTACGAAAGCACGGGGAAATTTGATAACGTTGAATCATGCATGTCGCCCTCGCTTTAACGTACGTTTAATGCCGTCATTATCGCAATTAATATTCTGAATTAACATTAAAGAACATTTATCAGATTAGATGTGAGAACGATTTATAAATTATTGTCCCTCGTGTATTTCACTATTTTATTAAGCCTTACTGAATTTCATATTTAAGGAGAAAATTCTTTTCATTATATTGAATTTAATATCGCTTCGGAAACTTGAAGCGTATCGTATCGAATTGTTCTAAAAAATTTTGCAATTTTAAAGCGGTCATATTGAAAGAAAAGCTTCCGTTGGATTTGGAGTTTCTTTGTTGAACAATTTCCTCGCCTCGTTTGAGATTGTACTTCAGGATTGAAAGCAGCCAGATGAAATTATATTGTTGTATCGTTTAAAAAGTGTAAGTAGTTCGTCAATATATATATTGACAATATATAGTTGTTATTACATACACGAAATATATAAGTGTAATTATATTAAACAAAGTCATGGTAATCAATATTACGAGAAAAATTGGAACTTTCTAGTTGTAATACATAAATAATATTTCAAGAATAGTGGAATATCGCAGTAAAAAAAACTGTTTTTCTTAAAAAAAAAAAAAAAATTCGATTCGTTGAAAAACTGAATTCCCGATCCGGGATATGAAATGGCAACGTAATTGGTTAATTCGACTTAATCGTGGTAATTGCGAGAATTATAACGCGACGGGAAAGGATATCGTGAACGACGAACAAGGATGTTGGAGCATCGAAGGAAATCCTCTCCCTATAGTCCCATGGTCGTGTAAAATCAGAGGGATTCCGGTTCATTTGTCTTTGTGGCAGCGCTTTGTAACGGCCTTGAAGAAATATCAAACTGCAGGGACTCGTCCTTCGATGTTTCACCCTTGTCTCCCCTTGAAATTCTCGCAATCGTGAGTGAATTAGAATGTCGATAAATCGTGCTTGAAGTTTCACGGAGCGGAAAGGTGAAATAAATTTCTCGTTGGGAACGTTCGTGAAGTTCCATTAACGCGTGGAACGGGACAGTGCACGAGAATGGAAGGAAATTCCAAGTGACTTGAGATTCTGTCGTTTGTAGCGTTGTTTTCGATTTTACACTCCAGTAGTTTGTTATTATATGATAGAATTAATTTTCTTACTTAGATTAATTAACTTTCTTACTCAGTGTTTAACTAATGACGTGTCCTGTGACGTCGAGGAATTTCGATTTGCACAAATGGCAACTAGTATAATCGTATCTGATACCTTATTAATCACAATATAGTTCTTGAATTTTTTTTTTTTTGATTGGTTTTTACTTTAATACTTTATTGTGTTTGTGAACAAACTTTTAGTTGATTATATTAGGTTGACCAAAAAATTCTGTATAAATGAAAGGTGAATTTGTCACGAGAAACGAAAACTTCATTTTGTTCGATTACCTTTTGGGTATCTTTTAGGCAACTTCATGATTTCGCGTTAAAAATTTCTCGACTTTCTGAAAGGAAAAGTTCAAAGAACGATTTGATATTCTCATCAGAGTTTGCACAGCGTTTTTTCTTCTTTCCGGTGAGAGTACAGCAAAATATGTACGATAAAAGTATTCCTTTTTGATTTTCCATTTTGAAATTTTGACGCCAAAAAATTGTTGACGAGATCGTGCACTGTCTTTTTGTAAAACGAGCTTGAACAACCAGCTACTTCAGATTGTAAAATGGATTTACGTTTAAAAATGAGGTTAGTTACAGATATTTAAGATATGGACACATGTGCTCATCTATTGGAACAAACGCAATTACTTTTGGAAAAAAACCCAATACAATCTCTTTTCCATTCGACACGATCTTGCACAAAATTCGCGTAACATTTTACACTTTTCGTACCGCGACTGTGATTGTCACTTATGCAGAGATAATTTCTCATATGCAGTTAATTCGCGAGAAAAGTCGCCAGAGGAGATTTAATCGCATCCATTCACAATTGCAAACTCTGAAATCTCGGATGAACGGTAAGAGATCCACCAGGAGATATTAAAAAATCCTTCTCTGGCCAGCTAATTCGAGATCGACTGTGGTTCTGCTCGCGCGTGCAGCGAAATGAAATTCAAATAAGTCGGAAAATCTGCGCCGACGTCTGAATAAAAGTCGCGATAAACGAGAGGAAAGCGTATAATAATTGGAGGGAAAGTATCAAGCAAAGAGATTCAGAGACATCATTAGTATGATTAGTAAAATATCGACTAACTTTTTACAGCAGTATATGTGAAACTGAGTCAAATAACAATGCACGATTCGTTTCATCATTGTCAAAAATATTATTAACGTCAAATAAAATTTCGTAACAAATTTTGTTCAACGGCTACAAGAAGTGTTGCCAGTGAAGCTCCGTTCTATCGAATTTGGTATTTAATTTTCGATTCTCGCAGCCATACGTCGCAAGAGCTGCTCGAAAGAAATTTAATATTCTTTCTAATTCGTTCGCTTTCAAGCATCAACACTCACAAGCCATTCGAGCTCAAGCGTGCAAGAAGGTAACCGACAGGTACGACAACAAGAAGGTAACAAATAAGAAAAGAAAAAGTTAAAAGTAATTGGGATTTCTTTACTCAGAGCGAGAATCTGGCAACTCTGTCTAACGGCCAGGATCCTCGACATTGCTATGAGGGCTAGTGAAATCAACGGAAGAGGGACGGGTGACCCCTTATTAAGGGGTTCCTCGGTCGGTGATTCCGGCGAGAGCGGTCTTTGCATTTCGGCACGACGGGAAGTTTAACGATATCCATACAAAGCGGGGAATGGGGGGAAGAAAGGGATGATATCATCCTGGTGCGGAGGCGCGCGGGATCTGCAAATGAGCACTTTTTCCACGCAATTCCGGCAGCCGGTGTTATTTCACCGGCTTCGGCAGCCGAATAAAACGAAAAAAGAAAAGGAAAGCTCGGCGAAGTGATGGAGATGTTAAGGAAAATATCCTCTCGCCCCCTCCCTCCAGGTGGCACACCGAGTTTGTCGAGATGCGACGAACCGTGAAAGACGCTCATCTTATCTTCAAACCGTGCACGAGATAGCAGTCGGGGTTCCCTTCTTTCTTCTGATTCCACCCTTGTTCCACCGGAGTCCTCGTCGACCACCCTTATAGTCGAGGCTCTTCCTTTTCTCGTCTTACCCTAACTTGTTTTCCACGACAGTCCGGTTTACTCTCGCGGTTTCCACGCGGTCGAAAGTGTATCATTTCGTGAACTGCAACCACGGATCGGACGAGACTTCTATCTCCTCCCTCCCTTTCCCTCGCTTGCCTTTATTATACTTTGATCATTATCTACAGGGCAGGCTTCGCTCGATGTTACGACCACGGGAAATTAACTCGCGATTAACACTCTAACTCGCAGTCCGAGGGATATCTGCATTCAGAGCGATACACGTGGCTCTTCGTACAAAGTATGTATAGTGAACGATATTTACAAAAAGATTTTTTAAAACTTAACCTTAAGATAATTGGCATTTTTAACATTTATCGAAAATTCGTTAAGAATAGTGTCTCTTTTTTCTTCATTTCAGGAATCTGTAGAATTTTAAGGTTGTTTTTTTAAGACAATGCTTTTTAAGTCAGAAGCATACTAATTTTTGTTTTTTTTTATTTTATTTCGAATATTGTAATGTACCAACGAATAATTGTGCAATGACTGCGCTGTACACGATTCGGAGGATTGTTAAATGTGTGTTAACGATTTTTACGAAAATCTTTACAAACTTTGTTCATCACCGTCGTTCTCAATCCAGTAGCCAGAGGCAATTTTCACGATCTTTCAAAATCACGCATAGTTTCGAGGATAACGCGTCAAACAATATAGTGTCCCTTTGATCTCACGGGGGAACGGGGAAACATTGGATCCGAGCGCAAGGTGATTATTCGAAATGAAACGAATGTGTTAAGCGATAATTAACTGATTCGCTTAATTAGAAATCAGTGGCGCATTGCGTTTAATTAATGAGCCGCGCCAGTTCGATATACACGCGTCAATTTCTGAGGTTACGTGTAAACGCTCGTTTAAATAATTGCTCCGATTGATAAAGCGTGCGTGTTTAACGCGTTTGTTACACATTGCGTTTTGTTGTTTGAACAATATTGTTTCACGCTGGAGGGAAGAAATTACAACGTTCGATAGAGTAGAGTCGCCTTTGCTTTTACAACAGTGTAGCTGATTTATTTATGGAAAATTTCCTTTTATTTTTTTATTGTTTTGAGACTACGAAATTGTAATGTATATTATATTTTAGATATTCTATATATATTTTTGTATGTTACGCACACATTTGGATATTCTATTACACAATGTAATTCGATATATTCATAATTTTATCAAGAGAATCTATTTAGAATAGGTATGTAATTCTACGATAAATAAGACTACATTCTCTATCTTAAAAGTAACGGTAGTCCACTTTTTCTATCCACTGTTCACTGTGATCACTTGTACAATAAAAGAGAAACATATCTCGAAAGAATTGAGGAGAAAATTCTATTCGTATTAAAAAGATTATTTATTGATCTACAGAGAAATGGCAATTTTTTTAACATAAAATTTTATAATTATAACACTGTATTTTTTTTTTTTTTTTAATGTGATCGCTGAACCTTTATTTAAAGGGATTTAATTCTTGGTAGGTAAACGTATTTTTTCATACCTCGTAGACAAACTGGGTCATTTATCTAACCGTGAGCCAAATTTTTTTTTTTTTTACCGTTCTAGGTTTTTAAAAAGTCTGAAAAAGATCTACGGTATTTCTCTGTGTCTCCGCTACATAGTATAAATATTTGTTAAGTCAAGTGTTTGAAACTTTTTTCGAATGGAACTAAAAATTCACGAGAAAGACATTCAAAAGTGAAGTTCTGCGTTACCAACGAAAACTTTCACTGAAAATAAAATACGTAGAATTTACAATTTTCAAACTGTTTTGTAATTTACTCTGTGCTCTAGTATTTTGTCGTATTTGATTCTCAAAGCTCGGATTACAATACAATACGGGATTTTGCTAATTTCTACTTTTATCGATGCAAAACACAAATTTTCGAGGTATTGTTTCGAAACGAATTAACAATTTTTTGAAAAGAATTTTTACCATATTTCGTTATTTTATTAAAAATACAATTAGCTAAAGCTAAAGATCCTGTTAGCACTACTATTCAAGACGTCACTCAACTTATGTTATAGATAAACTGTGCACTTTTATATGCAATTATACGAAATTTAAATGTACGAAACTCTCGTTGCAAGAGATAATGAAATTTCCAACGTAAATTTCACGTTTATGTAAATATTACAATATGTGAAACAAATATTTACTTCTCCCGGTTTGTGAAAGGTACAAATCTACATAAAAATCCTCATGGAATGGAAATAAGGCAACATTTATTGCGAATCGAAACGATTAATATTGTTTTTACTCGAATGAGATTTCCATTGAACGTGAGCTTGAGTGATTCACTTGAAAAGTATTTGTTATACGTACATTAAACAGAACGTCTGGAGATAATCTGTTCATTAAAGCGATCGTTTCGAATCTCCGGTACAGCCGGAAACGTTTCTCCCTCGACAGCTTTAATATCCATATATTATGATATATCCGCGATAATAATTCGAGATAAATCAACACGTCTGACACGATTGATTCGATTTGCTTCAATCCGCGGCAGAACTCGCCGTAGATTTTCATTTTCCTTTCCTTTTAATCCAGTTGAATGAGTTCCCCTGCCGCAAGTTCGACGTTTCCCTTCCGCTTCTTCGGTTGAGATCTTCGGAAGAACGAGAGATCTCGCGCGGCGGTAGAGACTGAAGCCTGATTACTATTTGCAAGCAATTTGCGTTAGAGCGGATCCTCAGTTTTAATGCTATCACTAATGGATGCTAAAATGAATATAAACATTGCAGTTGATCCGCTTTGGAGATTCCTCGGCGAATACTTGCCGCGCGAGTTTCCTGTTCCCCGGCAACTTTGCTTTTTCGTGTGAAAGGTACGAGTATCTAAGTACCCCGAGTTGATAGTCAATGTTCGCTGTTTTGTCAGTGGAGAAGTTCCTCTGGGTTCTTGGCTCTGTTTGAAGAAAATTTATTACCACCATCGCTCGGAAATCTCAGGATAAATTACTGTATTTGTATGATAAAAGTAGCACGACGAATATGAATTATATATCAATTGTATACGATAAACATGTACAGTATTTACAATAAGTACAATACATGCAGTATAATTGGATGCAATAAATATGAAACATACTTTATAAGATAAAGTATTTGAGCGGGAGTGTAGACTTTACTTGTTAAAAATGTAATGTATAAATAAAGTAATCATTGTACTTGAAAGAAGTTAATTCGTTTTTCCTAATTAGTAGATTAATTTAATAATAGGTGTATCTACTATATAACATTATTCACAATTGTTGCAATAGCCTCTTAACTTTTCGTTTGATATTGATGGTAAAAATTATACTTCGATTTTATTAATTTTTTAAAAAAAAGAGTGTTCTTTCGTCGAAAATTCGCAAATTTCTATATGGAAATAAGAACTAATAGAAATATATCTATAAAAGGGGGTTTTCAATCTATAAGCATATCATCAAATTTCTTGTATCGTGCATTGTTTATTTAAAAAATTGACGACGCAGCGTCCACGTCTAGATCAATATCAACGAATTTCGGAGGAACTCAATTCGGAGAACCGTCGAATTTAAATTTGTTCGAAACGAAACAGCAACTTCTAAGTGAAGTGATTGTGGTTCACGAAGCATTATAAACAAGCAAGTCGCGTAATGTGCTTTTTTGTTAAGGGAGGCGGAGAATAGTTCTGTTCAATTGAGCAAACTTTGCCCCGTGATGCATTCAGCGGCGCGGCGCCCGACAATTCGAACTCTCATCAATTCATTGCCGGTATAAACCGGTTCGGACAAAAACACGGGTTTTCGCTTTCATACGTCCATTTTGTTATATTTAGATTAACGTATTGATTTATTTTTTCGCCGGGGTAAACGTGTAACGACCGTAAAAATTTCCCTCCGTCCCTAGCCGCGCGGCTGTATTTTTGACAATGGTCCCGAAAGGAGATCCAACCGTGCCATTTTCTCGTCGTAAAATATCGCTCGCACGTTCGAACGGATGCTCGCTGGTTCGTGGATAACGTGAAATGCGACTCGTGTCAGCAGCTTTTTCAGGATCCTTTCGACACGACCGGTCTTCGCCGAAAAATAATCCCGCTCGAATTAGCTTTCAATTCGTCTGCCGCTGCATTCTCATTTGTGATTTCAAGTGTTCAAGTGTTCGAAACAACACGGACAAGTTTTTGCTTTGGTAATCAGATTGATTAAATTCGCAAAGACTTTTTTTTACAAGAAATCGATATTTTATGCTTACTAAAATAATTGTTCTAGCATAGAAAAAGTGATGATGTTACAAATTTAAATTTATCTTGGAATTTATTCTAGTCTAGAGATGGATGAACTTGGAAGTATGCTATTTGTTTCTTGAAAATCGAACGCAACGAAGTCGAGAGATTGACGAAACATGATGTTAACAAAGGATTCATTTGTCGAAATTGTCAAGAACAACGATGAAAGTTCGTGTACTACAAAAAATTCGTTTGAGGCTTATTTTCTTTCTTTTTCTTTTTTCTGTTTTTTTTCTTTTTTTTTTTACGCCAGAAATACATCAATGAATCAGCTAACGAATCTTTCTATCTTGTTCACGCTTCGTGTTTCCCGCTCTGAATGTAGCAACTGAAATCCTATCTATATCCCGTGTCATTTTGGCTCGCGAGTTTCACGAGAGCAAAATCAAATTGACAGGACAAAGTAAAATTGTTTACAACGCGAAAAATAAGTCTCGAACGTTATTTTCGATAAATACAAATTGAAATCTCCTGGAACGTAGGAAAGAATTTTAGATTGATGCTCTGATAATTCTGACATTGGCGAATTCGGCGAACGTGAGTTTGCATGAACTCAGTTATTTTCGCTCGCGAATTTTCGTGAATCGACTCGATAAACACTACACGTACCTGTCTACATTATTTTTGACAGAATGTCTATAGTTTGCCGAGAAAGGAGGAAGAATCCAGGTCGAAGCTCACTTATCTTCGATAATTCTGGCACGTGCTAAACACGTGGCTACCTAGCGAGAGAGAGAGAGAGGGGGGAAAGAGAGTGAATTCAGATCGGTACTCGGTCATCTTCCAGACGTTTGCTAATTCAGCGAAGTGTAACGGGGGGTGAGGCGGGACTGAGGTCGAGCGGAAACTCACGGGAAAGGATCGGGTCGAAAACGCGGTTTTTCGCGCCGTGTTGTACGCTCTAGTTTGGTTAACAGGCCGATTTATCCCTGCGAACGCGAACGAGAACGACTATCGTAGTTTTTCGGGGTAGCGCTGCAAATCTCTGGGCGTTCGCGCGAACGCGCACATTCCGCCAACGCGGAAATACGAGCGCGGAGTGCCCGCCGGTAGACGAGGGTTCGGAGGGAATGAGTCGAACGATTTAGAAGCGGCCGGGGTTGGTTTAAAGGGTGGTTGGTCGGGGGAAGGCAGAGAGTTAGCGCGGGCATTGTCGTTTTTCCGAGGATTCGATGGAGCAGCAGCAGCAGGCACAGGCAGTCGGATGTGGTCGGGGATGTAGCATGACACACACACACACACACACACACACACACACATATAGAGAAAGAGAGAGAGAGAGGGGCTGGCGTTATTCCAGCGGGGAAAACATTTAAAACAAAA
>NIPQ01115985.1:0-13927 GCA_002806875.1 Lepidotrigona ventralis hoosana
ATATACTATTTTATTTTATAGATATTGGTGGAGAAAAGTTATCTACCCAAGACCATTTTGAATATTATTTATGGAATATTCAAAACAAATATTACAAAACGCAAGTGTTAATATGCGTTACTGAAAATCCTTCGCAAGATATTCCGGTTGATAATATAGAAGCATTGATTGTACATCATGATCCACAGGCAGTAAGATATTTAATTTCTAAACAGAACCTTTGTCAGAGCAAATGATCGCTGATTTTGAAATGAGCAAATAACAATAATTTTCTTAGGAAAATGCAGATCAGAATTTAAAAAAATGGTCATCTTTGATTGCTTCTTTGGCAGAAGCTGATGTACTACTGTTTTCTTGTAATTTTATAACAGATACTATTATTAGGAACAAAGGTACATACAAATAACAATTGTCATATTAAATTGGAACAGAATTAAACATGTACTTAATGTACATTTCAGTGATAAAGTGGTGTCTACAAAATAAATTTGAGCTGATCGAATTGAATAGACCTGACGTAGATGCTTCAGAAGCTGATTCAGAAAATAACAAATATGGTATTGAGAGGATTATTGAAGCTTTACACGCTCATATGTGGCCAAATATGATACTTAAAGGTTCTCAATAAAAAGCTGGATTATTTACTTGGACAAAATTGACAAAAATACTGTGTCATAAGTAAATATTTATATTATTTGTTGTAACATTATAGGAAAATCATCGAATGTGGAAGAACAAACTCCTGATATGAATGAAGTTGAAGAGCAGTTTGAAAACATTGAATTGAGTCAAGATTCTACAGAAACATTACCAGTAGAGAACATGTTAGGTCAGTTTGAAAAAAAAATATTCATTATGAGATTTTATTCCAGCTTATATACATTGTTTCTTTCTAGATGGAATTATGGGCGAAGAAAATGCAGATTTTGGAGAATTATTTAGTCAATTGAGAGCTATGAAAGAACATGCAGCAATGTTGCCGACTAATCAAAGACGAATAGCAGCTGAACAATTAGTCACTGCTTTCTGGAAAGCAATGGGTGGTGATCCATCAGAAATGGAAGATTAATTCGTATAATCATGCAATGCATACGAATTCATATTGGAACTTTGATATCTTTGATGTATTAATTTTTAAGTAAAGAGCAGCGCAAGAAAGTTCTTATGACGGTTAATTGTGAAATATTCGTTGTTTAAATAAAAATCGGACGTAACGCAACAACGTTAAATGTGCAATGAACATGCAAGCGTAAAATCAAAAGACATAAAAAGTACAGTTAAATTTGCAAATATTCTACAGTTGATCTTTTTTTATATAAATATTCTCATCGAAACTTTATAATTTCATTATGGACGCAGTTAAATCAAGTATAACATAAAAATACAGTATTTCAAATCAAACGTCGATTAATGTGAAGTTCTTATTTGTAGGTAGGTACGAATCTGTGCGTAAGCCTGAAATTATAAAATTATAATCTTTTTCAAACATCAGACCGAATGAAATATACAGTAATGCTTTGCTAACTGATCACGGACTATATAACTTTATCCAGTAACAACCAAGGAAGGAAAGTATTTTAAGAAATTCCGAGTACATATCTCTTTCTACCTTTGAATGTAAATAAGATATAAATATATTTATTTGTCTTATATATATGATGTAAAAGTAGACTGTGAATGTTGTAAATTTATGTGTTTTTTTTTTTATAAACATAATTTTAAAAAGTAGACTCTGTAGAGTAGAGATTCATTTTATTATCTAAATCTTATAACGAGTATTTTATTTCGAATACATGCAGTTCATATCTGCAGTAGAGTTTAATTATATAATAATAATAATAAATAGTAAGTATAAATAGAGTTTAATTATATAATAATAATAAATAGTATTACATTTAATTTGAAGTCTGAACATTATTCTAAGAATTAGCGGGGATAAAAGTGATCAGTTAACAAANCAAACGTTCATTCGGCGGCGAATTCTTAAGAATTAGCGGGGATAAAAGTGATCAGTTAACAAAATCGAAAAATCCCGGCTAGTTAACGTGGTACTACTGTATTTAGTGGTTGTTCGTTGTTCCTCGTTTATTTCTGAAACATTGGTATCCCTTGTNTATTCTAAGAATTAGCGGGGATAAAAGTGATCAGTTAACAAAATCGAAAAATCCCGGCTAGTTAACGTGGTACTACTGTATTTAGTGGTTGTTCGTTGTTCCTCGTTTATTTCTGAAACATTGGTATCCCTTGTTTTCGCTGAATCAGCGAGCGTTTATAGTTGCCGGCCTGTCGTTTGACTAAAATGTCTGACGCTTTTCTCGCTGTGGCTCCGTTTAATTTGGATGAACACAGGAACAGATTAATAAAATTGAAAACGTTCGTGGAATTGAATACGAATCAAGCGTACGACGTTAATAATATCTTATCGTTTTTATCATCAACAACATGTATCCGCTGGTTACTTAGCACTCAAGATGAAGTAAGTTCTCATAACAACTAATAATAAGTAACTATACTTACTGATAATTAATATTTTATTAATCTTTTCTCTTTTCGAATTTTTATATGTTTAATTGGATAGTGATAGTGTTGTAAACCTCGGCGGAAAGTAAATGTATTCGCCATAACCTTTTAAAATGTGTTAGAAAATTAGACACTTGAATAGACTCCTTCACTTTACTTACATGAGATTTTTCTCTAAAAACAGTTTCGGTGATTAGAACCAATTAGTGTTTTAATGTTTTATCTGTCTGTCGAATCGATTTCGTAGTTAGCGTTTTATTCTGAAAATTATCAAACTGAAATTATTATTCGTGATAGATTGTACAAAATGCAATTGTGTCAATGAAATTCTCCTGTATGTATATGTGAATGTTTCTATTTAAACATTTGACTATATGATATATGAAAGTGAATTCTTTTTTTCATGAAGTGTATTATAAAATGTGTATTACAAAAGAAACGGATCAGAAACAACAATAATTTTTGTCCTTTTTGATTATTCGACTATTTCTTTTCCTATCGGTGGGTACACTTTGTGAATTGGGTACCTTTTCTTGTAATATATCTATGCATTAGAAAAAAGTGTTAATAATATTTTTCATTTAAAAGAAAACATATACAAATTAAAACAGAGTTATAAGTTGTTTTATATAAGAGAGTTATAATTTTCTTTACATAAGTATAAATTATATATGTTCTATTTTATTTTAGAATCTGATATACATTAGGCATGAAAAGTAAAACTTTTATTAATGCTTGTAATACTAATTTAAAGAATAATCGTATGCATGATAAAATCTATCATTGTCAATGACAAATAAATGTAATCAATTTTCTAGAAGGTAAATTTTTATACCTCTCTGTTTATTTACAACAAATTAATTAGGTTGGATTGTATTCTCTTATTGTGATGTCATTTTGTATGTAGAAGAACCCTAAAGGAAAAGTATTAATACAATGTCACAGTCAGAAGATGCTTATGCCCCAGAGGAACCAACATCAGACATTCCAATGTCTTTGCTTGATATACAAATGCCAGAAACGCCAGATAGTACAAAGGGCCAAACTAGTGATGGAGATACATCTAGATTAGAGAGTCCTAAAATACTCAAGCCTGTTTTAGGAAAATTAAAAGCTAAGAAAAGATTAATGGCATTTGCCAATAAATTTAATGTGCCATCAAAAATTCAAAATAAATCCAATCAAGCACATTCTACCAAAATTTCTAAATCTAAAAGTATGTCAAGCGATAGTGGAAAGTCTTCAAAAAATGATTCAGTCGTGAATGTTAACTCAGATTCTGTACAATATCATAATCGTCATTCAAGTGGCGGTAAATCAAAAAAGAAAACAGGTAATGTACAGACAAAGTACAATTTATAGTTATTCCTTGTGTGAAATTTTTTTTTTTTTTTTTTTTTTATTTTGGAANAAAGTAAAATGTTATTAGCTGAAGCTATGGCTGCAGGTATTTAATAATATGATATTTTAAACTGAACTGAATCATTGATACTGATTAAGTTATCTTACAGCTAGCTTAGAAGAAGAAACTTATGCAAATAGAAATGGACAAAATTTATTAGAAAATGAAAAGATTGTGAGAGAAAGAAATAGACAAGATGATGTTAATGTTTCTTATAAAAGTGCTTCAAAATCTACAATAGAAAATAAATATTCAGGAAGGTATAAGAACATTTATCGTTTTTATATGATAAACAGTTAATTCTTGCATTTTTATATGTATAAATAATGTCCAAAAACTATTTTAAGAAGACGTTATGGAAGGGAAGAACGAAGGGATAACACGAATAGAGAGTCAAAAGATTACAATGGTAGCAAAGAACGATACTATAAAGTCTCACGCAATAAAGAACAACGTAGAAAAGATAGAGGTAGAAAAGTTAATAAAGATAAACGAGAGGATAGTAATAAGTATGAAGAGAATCGAGATAGGAGAGATGAAGAAAGAGATAAAAAAAATAGTGATAAATGGGAAGATGTACGAGAAAAGAAAGGAATAAAAGAAAAAAGGGAGAGTTTTAAAGACAAGAGAAATGATTCACAAGAAAAAATTTCTGAAATCAAAGAGAGAAAAGAAAAAGAGAGAGATAAAGGAAAAGAGAAAGACATAATGAATTCTTCCTCGTGGGTGGAGTTAAAAAAGTGTGGTATAACAATAGATGATATCATCGAGACTAGGAGATACGATCATTCGGAACGAACATCAAAAAACAGGTTTATTTGAATTCTTAAAGTATATTGTTTGTATTATTTATATTTTTTTATATATTAAACAAATATTCAATATATACATATATTACAGAACAGCCGAAGATTACTTACGTCACTTCGAGCAAATGTTAATGATGAACGATTGTCGTTTAAAACGTTATGCTTTTATTGCCGAAGGACTTGAAGGTCCTAAAGAGTATCCTCCTGAATCGATAAAAGTAACTAAACGAGGAAGGCCTCAATTATTTTATTCTGAAAATCCCCGTATGTCTCTTTTTATGAGCCATCAACAAATTCTTCAAACAATTACCATCGATCATCGTGAGAAGATGCGGAATATATGCGAGGGAGATTATACACGGTATACCAAAATATTTTTTGTCACGATAATTTTCTTTTACCTATTCAGATCTTAACAATTCTAGAAATGATATAGAAGAAACGGAAAAGCCTCTACACACACGTAATTGGTATCCAAAGACAGGCATATGTAAATCCGGCGAAATCACTAAGTGGCATGTACCAATTAACGTACAACTGCCAAGATCAAAATGGGATAGTGAAGATGAAGATAAGTTATCTGATACCGAGAAACAACAAGAAAATGAAGTGATATTAAGCAATGTTGTTTCGCAACAAGGTTAATATTTTTTATTTGTTATATTTATAAAGTAAACAAATATGTACGCACAAAATTTATTTTAGAACCCGAAGAATTTTCTCCAAGATTAAATACAATAGAGGAAGACGTTAATAAAGACAAGGAAATAATCAACGAAGATGAGACTTCTAGCATTAAAAAAATAGATGACAATAGACAACCATCTCCTTTGTTACAGTCTGCAGGCAACGAGAAATTAGCATCAGAGTATGAACAATTCATGAAGATGGTTTGCAATGACATTCCAATATCGAAAGAGTTTTCTCCAAAACTAAACAAACCTGCCTCGGCATTAAGTTATCATGAGTTTAACATAGAAACTAATTCGTCGAATGACAATAATTTCTCATTTGTGGACCATAATATATCTGGAAAGTTGGATGAGAGTGAGAGTTCAAATAAAATCGAGGAAAAATTCAAAGCTAATGAAAATCGACAGAATTTGGAGAAAGTTTCGAAAGTCGAGAATGATCAAGCAGTATCGTCAAGCAGTTCTCATATTCAGGCTCGAAAATCTGTAACAGCTGACGGTAAAACTATACGTGATAAAACTGAATCGGAAGATTCTAAATCAATACCTAGCGATTGGGAAAACGTTCCAATTAAAGTAGAACGTATGAGCGACGAAAATTCTGACTCTAAGGAAACAAGAAAGAAAAAGAGGCGGAAGAAGACAACCTCTAGCAGCAGCGAGTCATCTAGTTCATCAAGCTCCTCTGACTCCGAAGAAGAAACAAGGAAAAAGAGAAAACGGAAAATATCGAACGATTCAGATTCTTTGTCGGATTCAGATAGTAGCGATACTAGCACTAGTAGCAGCGATTCTTCCAGTTCTGACGATAAGCGAAAGAAAAGGAAAAAGAAGAAACGGAAAGCTGAAAAAAGAAAGAAAAAAGCGAAACGAATAGCAAAGACGAAGAAGAAAAGAAGAAGAAAAATGAGTTCTAATTCTAGCAGTAGTGATTCCTCTCAAGATCGGAAGAAAAAAAGGATAGTAACTAAGAAGTCTAAGCAAAAGAAAGAATCTAGCAATAAACAAGATAACAGAGAAGATATAGTAAAAACGATACAAAAATCACCTTTGGAATCATCTTCATTGGAAAGTGCAAAGCTAATACGTTCGCAAGTTCCATTAAAGAAAATTAAAGAGGAAGTGAAAATCGAAAATAGAAAACGAACCACAGATAAACATGATGTCTGGAGCAAAGAACAGGATATGGTCAGAAAGGTGATTTCTGATAGCGATATTCGCAGCAAAACTCACAATGATGAGGAAAAAAGAAACAAAGTTGAAGAACGATACTTGGAAGAATGGGAAATGGACTCTGTGATCATACCACAGAAAGGAGAAAAACTATCAAAAAGTAATGTTGAAAAAGTAGAAAATACTAACGTAGAAAATATTCGGAAGATAGAGGGAAAGGATGAGCGAACTAAAAAGGATGAAAGAAGCAAACATGACGAACATTTTAAAGAGAAATGTTCAAGCATTAGCAAGGAGATTATCCCGGGAAGTTTGAAAATAGAAGAAGATATTGACGGAAAGAAAAAAAGGAAAAGAGATAAAGAAAAAAAGAGCAGTAGTGAATTTTTAGCTGAATGGGAGAAGGAAAGCGAGCGCATATCTCAGCAAATAATGCAAGACGAAATGAAGCTGTCTAAGAAGTTAGATAAACAGAAAAAGGAAAAATGGGGGGAAACTGAATTTGATACTCTGAATGTTCCATCATTGACACAACTTGAAAGGGAAGTAAGTAGTAGACAATTATTAGCGGACGAATGGGAAGTTGATAGTTTGGAAGCTGTGCCTGATTTAATGATTAATAAAAAGAAAACCTCACGCACTTCAAAAAAATTAGAGAAAGAGGTTCGATATGATAAGAAAACAGATATGTATATTACTATAGAAAAGGAAACTTTAAAGGAGTGTAAGAAGAGACAAGATAGATTGTCTGCAATGAGAATTTGGGAGGAAGAACAAGAAGAAGGAGAGAAAGAAGCTATGATGCTTCTGGAGCAAAAGAACAAGAGAAAAAGAGATGATTGGGACATTGAAGAGGAATCATTCTTACGAGAAAAAAATGATAGGAAAGAAAGCATAGAAGATAACATTGCTATGATCGATAGCATTCATAAGGAAGTAAATATAGTTAATAAAAATGTAGATACATCTATGAAACATGACGTTATTACTAGAAAAAAGAGCAAGAAAAGTCGTTGGGACATGGCGTCACAATCTGAGGAAAAGATAGAATTCAAAGCTCCTGTTATGTGGGAAGAAGAGTGCACAGAATGGACCAAAGGGAATAAATTTGATCACAATATTGTATCTTTGGAACATTGTGATTCGATATTACCTAATACGAAAATAAGAGATGAAACTGTTTGTATGATTGAACAACAATTGAGAAAGTCTACAACCAAAAATTCAACAAGTTCGGATATCATTGATTTGTTCCCTAGAAAATCACAGGATATAGATTTGTTAGAATCATCCTGGACTGCAGAAGAGCATACTAGAAGCAAATCGCGAATAAGAAGTATGAATAGTTCCCAGGAAGATGTGTACTTTGACAAAACGAAGGAACTGACTCCTTCGAAAGAACAGTTAAAGGACATTTTCGAAATGGATATGAAACTGGCGAAAAAAAATACGGAACTGTATAGTCCCAGTTCTCCAGCAGGCTCTCAAAAGTCCGAGAATATAGAAGTTTTCAAAAATAATCATACAAATTCCTTGAACCTTGAGGAAAATTTCTTACACGATAAACCAAAGAATGAAACTGTGGTTAAGTCTGATGATGAATCAGTTCCTAATATACCTCTTCAAATAAAGTATTGCGATGGTAAGTATGCAAAGTCAATAATAAAGGAAGAGTTTGAAGAGATTCTAGGAGTAAAGAAGACAGAGGATCAGACTCTCCGAACGAAGTTCGATATGAAAGCATCTGAGAATTCACCTGAACTTTCAATCAAAGAACCATATCCAGACATGAATTATAAATCATTACGAATGGATATATTTACAGGGTATGAATCCGATGAATTACGTGGAAAATTAATTAATAAAAGTTCGGAGACAGTATCTTCGTCTGCCAGTACAAAAGTAACAGAAGAGACAAATGAGGGGAAAGCAGCACTCAAATTAATCCCTAAACAGCTGTTAGTCCGACGAAACAATGAACGCGTGAAAACAAAATTAATTTCAGACGATCCCATGCAACACGCCGCGGCACTGTTGACCATCCAGAAGAAACTTCGAGAATCGCATGCTGTGAAAAACGACATAAAAGATGCATCATCTTGCGAGGAGCCTTCTGCTGCATTTAAGATTGAGTGTGAAAAAGCAACTAGTATACATGCACCAACTGCAGCTGAAGTTATTCCCACGGAACAGACCACTATTACGGATGTTAAAGTAGACTCGAAAGATTTGTCAATAACAGTGAAAACCTCGATCACCACAAAATCAGAATCACCAGGCGCGGTGAAGCTTGATTTCAATGAGTACAAGTCTGGGAGTAAAGGAACCAAACTGGAAGAACTGAAAAAGTCTAGACCACGTAATAGTAAAGATATTAGTGATATGGAATGTCGGATAAGATCGCCAGGCGGAGAACAGAAAAAGAAAAGTCCCAGTAGAAAGGAGAATAGAGAAGATAAACGAATTAGCGATCGTAATAAAGAAAAAAGAGATAAGAAATTTGACGAAAAAGATAGAGGAGATAGGAGAGACAATAGGGGTTTGAAACTGGAATACAATGAAAGCAGAAGGAGATCCAGCCCTTCTGGTAGCCGCAGTAAAAAAAGCATTTCTTGGGAACGAGAAGGAAGTCGTAGCGAGAGTCATAGTCGTAGTTGGAGCAGAAGTAGAAGCAAAAGTCCAAAAAGAAAGGATGAGTTGTTTGCAAGCTCTAGTAAAGAAAAACGATTAAGTAGAATCGATGAAGACAGATGTAGCAGATCTAGAATAGATGATAGGAGAGAACGACCTGTAAGAAGTCCTCATCGATCTAGTATCCCATATAACAAAGGTAATATTTCTTCAATATCTTATTTCTTTCTTTCTTTCTTTCTTTTTTTATTTTTATTTTTAATCTTCAATTTTTATGATTCAATATTATTAATAATTGTCTACAGATCATTTTAAGAAGCATGGAACTACCAAAGGAGATCGAGATGAGTGGAATAGAAGGAAATACGATTTTATGGAAAGAGAAAAGGAAAGTAGATCGTACGAACCAATAGAAGTACTAAGAGAAAGGAACGTGGATTTTGATAAACACAGGGAGAGTAGATTTCGCGAGGATGAAGCGGATCGATTACTATGGCCGTACGAAGCAGAGAATATGCTTCGAGATGGAAATGAGTCCTTAGATTCCTATCCCAATAGCCAAGATTTAGATCTTGATTATGAAGAAAAATCTTACTACAGAGATGACAATATTGAAAGGGATATTATGGAAGGGCCTTTTCGTCCCTCATCAAAGTTCAAACATAGGTACTATAAATATCAATATTTACATTAATACTAATATTAATATTAATTGTTAGTGAAAATAATGTTGACACTAATATTAAGAAAGATTATATTATTTTGAAAGAAAAAGTAGGCCCGCTGCAAAAAGAAACAGACAATGGGAGAAAGAAAGGGAACCATTGGATCTAGACAGACATGGGCACGTTCGAAGAACAGAAAAATTACTTCCATCTAGAGGTCGTTCTCCACCACGACCACGAAGATCACCTCGTAGATCGTCACACGAGCGTTTTAAACACGAATCTAGATCACGGTCGAAGTCGTGGTCAAGATCACGATCTAGATCTAGATCTCGATCAACCTCCAGATCCCGGTCAATGATGCGTTCAAGATCAAGATCCAGATCTGGATCTCGATCGAGGACTGGGTCTACATCAGAATCCAGAATGAGAACTCCGGATCATTTTCGAGTGACGGAACGATTGCGATCATCCAGGTGAATTTTTTTAGAATAATTCATACAAATGTCCGTGTATTAATTGTCCGTGTTGGATAGTCAGTAAGTCTATCTTACTGTCAATTCAGATCACCTTCTATGGGACGAGGTAGAATCAGCGAAAGTTCAAGGGAAAGGAAGGATGAACACGATAGTATGAAACTAGATAGCTACATCGAAAGAGGTAGACGAATAGAGACGATCGTGCAGTCCGTATCTGGACTACCTAGGGACTCGACCGTCTTAGATTCGGAAATGCACATCGGTGACAATATGGAGACGATCGCAGCAGGTTTCCAATATTCGGCTGAAAACGAAGTTGGAAATGAATATTATTATACAGAGAATAACTTGACTTATCCACCGTGCATTGATGACTCGACGGCGAGTTCTCCGAAACGTTTATCCCTCGATGATAGGTAATATAATAGATAGAAATCGTGTTCGGAATCCTAGCCCTAACTACCCTTCCTTTCCGCTGTTTCCTGAACCGTTATTAATATTAAGATCTCAATATTAATAAAATATATATATATATCTAACTTATGTTTGTATCTTCTGGTTAATTTTAGACTGGAACTTGAGTTAGGGATTAAGAAGCAACAGGATGGAACAGCAGTGTCGAATGATTATGGAGAAAGCTTTAATTCGAACGTGTGTTACCCATCATCGCCTCAGCAACAACAGCAGCAACTGCTTTACCGTCAACAACCTACCGTTTTACAAGTATGCCATAATTAAATTAATCAAAGCATCGTCATATTTGACATAATAATCGTAGCTTATTTTATTTCTTCTTGTTTACGCTACATTTTATTTAATGTTTGTCACAAAGATATTAAAAAAAAAAAAAAAAAAAAAAAAAAAAAAAAAAATNGACACAGCATATTTTCATGTAAAATGTTGAACAGGTGGGCAATGTGTTGCAAGTGGTACCTGCAGATTTTAATGGAGTTCCAGCAACACACAGAGAACCGACCAATTCCTCATCAACACCGATTGTACGCGGATCCAGCCAAGTAGTTCGCGTAGGTAATGTACTTCAAGTTGTACCAACATCATTGGACTGGAGTGGTGGACAGCCTTCCTCGGTCGATCAATCAGGGATGATATATTCTACTACAGTCCCTCAATCTTCTCCAGTTTCCTCAGTCCCTATGTCTGTACCTGTTCCAGTTCCTGTCCCCATGCCTGTACCGGCCGTTCCATCTGCTGTGAATTCATCGACACCAGTTTCTACTTTATCCCCACTGCCTCTCTCCGTTCCTGTTCCTGTCCCTGGTCCTGTTCCACTTCCTGTAACACAAACAACGTTCTCCAGAACCGAAGTAACACCGCAGAGTAAGTAAACAAGAATATACCCTTTTTTTTTTTTTTTGTATTGCAAACACTATTGAAAAACACTGATTATTTAAATAATCTATTAATTTGTAGGAGTGCCGGTTCTGCCAGTCTATAATTACGAAGTTATTTTAGAAACTCGCAGAAAAGAACGGGAGGAGCGTAAACGATTGCGTGAGATTAAAAGAAAGGAAAAAGAACGCAGGCGAATCGAAAGAATTAACCGGCGTGCTCTTCAATTGTTGGAAAAGAACAACATGCGTCAGTCAGAAAGTACGAATCAGCAGAAAAGTTCAGCCTTGGATCCGTCTGTTTTGAAAGCTCTTCGAGAAAGTGAAGAGCAATGTGATGTGGAGGAACAGCAAACTTCTACTACTGTTTTTGAAAAGGAAGAAGAAATGACGCCGGTAGTCACGTCTTCTGCTTCTACGGAAGAGGAAGAAGTACCCGTTGAAGAGGACGAGGAAGAGGAAGAGGAGGAGGAAGCTGAAGTCGAAGATGATGAAGAAGAAGAAGAAGAGGCAGAGGATGACGAGGAGGAAGAAGAAGAGGACGATGAGAAATCACGGTTAAATAAATCGAAAAACGAAGTTGATGAAACTACTGCAACAACACCGATGGATGAAATGAATAAAATCCAAATCGAAACGGAGTCCAAAGGATGGCCGGAATTACTCCCACCGCCCTTGAAGGGAATTTTAGTCGCATCAGGTTTCAGGTACACGATTGTTCGTACTTATATTTGACGAAGGAAATTATCTTGTTTTATTTTCCAAATGTAAATATATTTTAGAAGGACGTCAGTTCCCAATGGCAATTTGGATGACCTGTCTACTCCCGAAAATGATAGTGGAGACAATACGGATAAAGAAGGTACGGAAGTAGATAAAAATGAATCGAATAAAGATGAAACCGGTGAGAACAAGCCAAGCAAGTTGAAGATTCAAACGAAGAAAACAAAACTGACGAAGCAAAGTAAACGAAAACAAAGGAGTAAAAAATCTGTGCAATTCGCGGATGGAATTAAACCTGGCGAAGGTACCAGTCCTAGTGGTGGTGAAGGAGATATGCCTTCTCCTCCACCGCCTATATCTGTTGCTCGCAGTGCAGCACGTGACGTTCGAAGATCCAGTTCCAGGAAGAGTAGAAAACAAGAGAAAAGAACACGACCTCCAAAAACAAAGAAAAAAGTGAAGGTCAGTCTGTTTTAGTTTATAAATTTTAATTTTGTTATTATTGCTTTTTAAGTGAGAAAGGAAGAATAAGAACGCAAACTTTTTGTTATAACATGTCAAATCAATGTTTTACTGTTTTAATTGTTCATTAGGTGAAGATCATAAAACTAAAGAAACCCCGAGTCACTCCATTGACAGCAATGATGATGGATGATTCGGATGAACTAGATGATCGTTCTCCGCCACCACCACCTCCAGGATCACCTCCACCACCACACCTTTGGCCGAGTTATCTTTCCGCTTACAACCGTACTAGCGAAGCTCAATCAACAGCTACAGTTTCAAGCACTGTTCAAGCTCCTCCACCACCTACTCCGCTGCCTCTTTTAGTTCCTCCTCCTCCTTTGAATTATACGATACAACCTTGCAGTAAGGCGTAAAGATTTTTTGTATTTTAGGTGACATTATTTAGGTGACTATGATAAAATGTAACAATCGTAGACGTTAAGCTTGTAAAATGAACGACATATAAACATTTATTTCTCTATGAAGACAAAGAGCGTGGCCTTGATATGAAGGCTTTATGAGATCGTTGAAATTTCTTCGCAGGACTTAGACGCAAAACAAATGTATTATTGTTAGTAAATTCATCGACCGTTCGCTTTTTGTAAATAGCTTCATTCTTCGTGACATTAATTAATTAATCGCCGTTGGAATGAAGAGAATTCGCGTACGACTAGTGTTTTTATTGCGTCCACGTCTCTGCAAATTCGCGTTGCGTTTATATATTTTTCGATACGAAGAAGGAAACAGCCGAGGAAAAAGAAGAGAGATACAATGGAAAATTGTAACGCATTACGAGTGTAATTTACCTAAAAAAATTTGAAGAATCGATTGTTAACAATTATATTGTTGATGATGTAACATACCCGTAAGACAAATGAATTTATTATTGTATATTTTATTTCTGTAATTTATCGATTATGTTTTATTTAGGTTTTAACGAAAGAAAAGGGTCTTGATGCAATTTATTCCTTTTTTTT
>NIPQ01115998.1:0-33845 GCA_002806875.1 Lepidotrigona ventralis hoosana
CGACTGAGCCGAAATTTCTTTCGGCAGAGGCGTGTAACCATCTTTGAAGGAGGAATACGGAGAAGAACGAGCTGTCGAAACGAGCGGCGTAATTTTCAAAAGAGGCTGTCGTTCCGGCTTGATCGACAATCAATCGTTGGATGATTTCAGGGTAACATGGCGTGGGGTGGCGATGGTTTGTCGATGGTGGTGGATGGACGCACGCAAAACTACCGACGCTGCCCGCCGTGCTAGCGGCGAAACAGCCCAGGAAGAGAGAAGAAAAGGAAGAGATGGGAGGGAAAAAAGACGAGGGAGGAGAACAAGGAGGAGATGAGAAGGGAAGAGATGGATGAGAGGGGAAGGTAGTGAGACGGGGGAGAGCCTTTAGGAAACACGGTATTCAGGAACCTGGATGGAAAAAGTGGTAGGTTGGGCCTGACGAGTCGCTATCTCTGCCGCTGTCACATCACGTAGCGGGCCCCGAATGGCGGGCTCGAGATATAACGAACCGACGGCGTGCCGGCGAGAAAAAGTTGGACGATGGCCTGTTGCGTACCGCGTCGCCACACTATCCACCTATATACGCACTATATACCTGCTTCTTCTGATGGAAGAAGGACGACGAAGAAAAGCTCGGCCGGTGAAGCGCAGGAACGAGGGACACGTAGTAAGTAAAGACTGAAAGAAAGAGAGAGGACGAGGGATGAGAGAAAGAGAGAGAGAAGAGGCAAAGAGTAAAGAACAGAAAGGAACGGACCAGGCCCTCGTTCTTTCAACCAGCCACTTTCGTTCCTGGCCGCATTCAGCGAACGGAAGGCCCCAGGCAGGGGCTAATGGGACGCAATTAAACGATTGGTATCAAAGAGCACCGCCGGTCGCGCTCGCGGGAATGTCGCGAACTAGATGGCAATGCCGGGGACTGTGCAACAGTGGCAAAAGCACACGGAGGCACACGGAGGCAGGCACACGGTTGATTCGTTGCCGTGGAGAGGACGAGTCTAGAAAAATCTCGGCCACGTCCAATTCCATCTCATTAGTGGAGGGAAACGGCAGCTGATGCTTGTCTCTCTTGCGGTCTTAGCGCAAGAAGAAGAAGCGTTCGGAAGCCATGTATGGAACCGGTCTCCCTCTGTCTCCCTATCTATACACCCGTATATACTTGAACCGTGAATCTACCGGGTGTCGGCCACGTACCTCGTATTTCTTCTCACGCTACAGACAGCTAGCCAGAGAGGATGTAACGTTCTTGTCCGTGCGCTAACCACGCTCTTCGACACTGGCAGAGACACCAGCGATGACCAGCAAAATAAAGATGAGGAGAACTTGGTCTAACCGCGAACTTCTACGTCGAGATTCGAGGATAACGCGACCCTTCTGCTGCCTTCCGGCCGGCCGGCAACCATGAACGAAAATCGGCTCTACCGTGCTTACATCAACACTATATATATCCACGTTCACCGTCCTGATCGACATTTCGTTCGTTTGTTGAACAAGTTTACAGGACTAGATCAACAATATCAAACGTTGAAAAAATGTTTGAAAATATACGCACTTCTGAGTGCAAATCGTTGTTCAAAATCACACAATCAGACATTGACATTGTCCAACGACGTGTAACGCGAGACACGTTGCAGAAAAATTAGCAGAATTTAGACAGGACACCCCGTACATGTGGACCGTGCTTATATTCCGTATGTGCATATATTCTACACGTATATACCGCGCACAGGCCATACCTGCATGCAGCATGCACATGCATGCGCCGCAAAACAAAGCGAGCTCGTTAGGAGGTGCATTGCAACGACTGCACTCTTTGCTCTCCGGTACATCCTGCTGGCGGCCAGAGTCCGCCGACTTCGGTCTCTCGGCCGACTCGCCTGCCTCTCTTTGCCCGTTTCTCGCCACTACGAACAAACTCATACTCGAACACGCTTTGGCTTTGTTCGTGGTTCGGTATCAGTCGCCCAGGAAAGGGTAATTGCCTCGAGTCTCTCCCGTTCGCAATGTTCGAGAGATCCCTTTGGCAAACCGTGGAATTGCGTATCGTACCGTGAGATCGATCGTGTAAACTGCGCGCCAGTCGGCGAACGAGTCCTGATTTACGGTCGTGCCGAGTAGCCGAGTCCAGCCTAGGATTTCAGAGATAAGACGGCTACTAGTTTCGCGGCAAACAAAAAAGAGAACCAATCGTTTCCCAACGTTTCACTCGGAAAACTTCGAGTCGATTGGGAAATGCCCGCGAGAACGATAATGAGGAAAAGATGTTTCTAGAGAGATTTAGCATTTTCATGGCCGCTTCCTGAAACGCGATACTCTCGGCAACAACCGATGGAACCGCGTTACAAGGGATACGGGGTGAGAGAGACCGGTAGCCATACGGTCGAGATAAAACCCGAACGGTGAAATATCGCCTTATTAATGCCAACCGCTTCATTAACGTCAAGCGTTAACACGTGCACGGTCGGTCAGGAGGCAATCCGTATCCGGAGTGAAATTATTTCGCTGTGCGCTCTCCCGACTACGGCACAGAGTACGGAACGTGGTCCGAACAGTTTGCTTGTCGATAAAGAGCGGATCTTTCATAAGCGCGGCAAACCGCATAACTCTTGCACGCAGCAGACAAGCAGAATAAGAGGAAATATGGGAGGTGATCGGCCTCTCCTCGAGGTGGAGTCATGCGAGCACGGCCGTGTAGCCCCGACTGCAAAGAGGAAGACGGAGAAAAAAAAGATCGCGCTAGCGAAAGAGAGAAGGCGGCAGGTCCCGAGAGAAAGAGGTTGTACAAGAGAGAGAGAGAGAGAGAGTAGAAAGAGCAAACGAGAGAGAGAGAGAGAGAGAGTGGTACACTGAGAGTAAAAGAGTGAAAAAGAGCGAGAAAGAGAGAGACTCTGAGCGAGCGCCAACTGGGCCGACATAGCTCTCGACTCTCCAGGACGAGTTTATGCGATTTTTACACTCGATCTGATTTTTTGGCGGCGCGCCTCGCTCTCGCGAGACAGATATATGTCCCACAGCCATACAAGAGCCGCGCGTATAAAGACATCGAAGCGAAAGCCAACGAGAATTCCTCATCCCATCCTCTCAGCTCACCCTGCGCTGTTCCCTCTTCGGCCGCGCTCCTCTCCTTCGCGAGCCACGGTACCCCATCATCCTCTTTGCCACCATACTTGGTATACCCCTCTCTTCTTTCTCGACCGCCTCCCTTCTCCTAACTACCACTGCCTTCCCTTCCCTTCCTTCTTCTCTCCCTTCCCTTTCGCGAAGCCCAGCAACGGGAACAAGAATACGAAGAGAGTCGAAGGGCCTCGCCCATAACCGGTTCAGTCTCTTCTCGTCATCGCGCTCTCCTCTACTCCGCCTCGACTAACAGCCACCACACAACCGACTAACTTACCTACCTGATCCACATAGATATGCCCACGATCGGAAACCCAATAAACTGTTGCTTAATCGCGTCACCGCCGCTCTCTGTGACATACATTTTCGCGCGCAATTTCTCGCGAAATGGCAATCGTCGGTTCGCTGCCGCACCGATCCCCGAGGCCTTCGGATCACTCGTCGTTTGTCGCTAACACGGCTCCAGTCACCTCTCGGCCAAGCAAATTGTCACGTACGCTAGCGTTAATTCGAGCACGTTAAACTACATCGCGTTCAGTACTGGATAATGCTAGGCTTCGTACAGTCTAGTCGTTTGGTCGATACACTGTAATAACGACGCAATGCCAGCTAGTTACCCTCGATCTGTTACCTCTGAACAAATACAAAGGGAGGGAGAAAACGAGCAAACTAATAGTTTCCGAGCAGCGGCGAACAAAAAGTCCTTATCGGCCGAAAGAATGGTCCAATTTGCGAGATTCTTTCGCTACTGCGCGCTTTCAACGAAGATCACGACGCGAATAAAACGAGAGAGAGAGAGAGAGAAAAAAAAAGCAAATGGCCCGCTTTCGATTAGACAGTTCGCTGGGACTCCCTTCGTGGGAGACACGCGAGCACGCGAGCAACCGATACGTACATTCGCAGATGAGAATATCGAACGGGGTTGTCGATTCGCCGATCGTAACAGAGAGACGGAGGAGAAAAAATTTCTCTCCGCGCGGGGAAGAACCGGAGAAGAGGATGGAAGGACGGTGTAGCGTGGTGCGGCTATCCGATCGAAAAGTACTCACGCATATACGGGGCCTCTTGCCACGGCTCGCGTACATAAGCAACGACAGGCAAGAGTGCAAAAGCGAGAGCAAAGAGTTAAAAGAAGAAACGCTGGTGGAACAGCGTCCACTCATCACGCGGCGTGTAGCCGGCCTTTACATAAGCGACCATGCCGCCTGGCGGCGAGAGCGAACGAACGCTTTTACAACTCAATGCAGAGCCCTCCTGAAGGCCCCTTCGGGCTATCTCTTCTCTCTTTCTTTCGTCTCTGTTCATTCTCCCCCGTTTCCTCCGCCACGTTTCTCTTTCGCTTCTCTCCCTTCAACCACTCGCCCTTCTTCAGGCGTCGCATGTTTCTCTCCCTTGCGAGAGGACCAGTTGTAGCGGTGCATGTACGCGCGCGTATCGCTCTATCCTCTCCTTTCCTTCCTCGCCCAAACGGACGAACCGTACGCGCATTTATATTCCCGCGAAGAAGAGCGGTTTATTCGCGTCTCTGATGTTCGACGCGTATCCGGACGAAGAAGTACCCCGAGGATTCGAAATAGCCAGCTGTCTTTCGACGTCCTCGAAACGGTGTCGAGGCCGACACGTGTCTCTGAACGATCGCATTCTTTTTTCTTTTTTCTTTTTCTTTCTTTTCTTCAGCAAGACGCCACGAAATCTTGACGCGAAAAGTCTGCGAACGAAAAATTCGAAGGACAAGCACTTGCCTCGTAAACTCTAGCCTCGTTCTACCCGTTCGAAAGTACGGTGCGCTTTACGCATCGACGATTTGTAACCGTTGTTGAGCTTCTTGTCAGTGAGCAACCGGGCGAGACAATGGGAATAATCGAGGGCGGTTAATTTTCCACGCAACGTGCGGTTCGTCGAGGCGCACCGCACCGCACCGCACCGCGTAAAGAATTGTCTGCATGCACGACATATATATCTAGAGCATCGCGCGCGCTTCAGCCGGAAACCCGGCTTTAATTAATGCGAATTAATAATTAATAGCAAGGCCATTACTCACAGTCACCGAGTATCTTCGCGCAAAAAACGATTGAAAACCGGAGTAGAACGGGAGAGGGTCGAAGAGAAACGGCGCGGTGGAAAGAGTTAATTATCACGTCCGTATGATTTCACCGCGGACACGATAATTAACTCGGGACTGTCTCCCTTCTTTGTCTCATACCCCCGACGCGATTTTTTTATTCGGCGCGACAGCAGGTATACGAGCACACGACATATTCAATAATGCGAACGGTTAATCAAAACTCTCCATCCGTCGAGTGTAACGCAATCACCGCAATCGAGAATTCCGAGAGAGAGATAGGACGTCTCGGTCTTTAAACGAAGCACCGAGTGATGATACGTTGTGTCAAAGTAGGTGGCGTCTTTTATACATGCATTTATGCGTGTGTTACAAAACCATCCGTCTCTCGTTGCTCGCCTTTGCTTATTCGCTTCGCTCGGCTGCCCCTGATCATCGAAACTTCTCTCGCGCACACAGAACAGAGGAGTACCATCTCGCATTATCTTTCACTTAAGTTCGTCTCCTTCAACGAGCAAGGCATGCTCTTTTTACACAGATAATTGTTTTTCCTGCAAACACGCGATCTTCATCTAGAAGCGCCGGCTCCCACAGTGTGATTTCTTCCATGGTAAACCAGGTGCGCGTCTCGCCTATCTTGCCCTAAACGGATCCCTACGCGACGTTCGCATGATTTATGCCGCTCCGTAGGTCCGATAAATGCGATTCGTTTGCCGGTTCGGCGACTCAGAAATGGTCGTTTGGCGAAAGATCCGAAACGGCTGGGAAAAGAATCGATAACTTCTACGAGCGATGTTATCCAGTTATCTCGAGCGTTCTCTAAATTGATTTCGAGGCAGTGCGAACCGCACTCCCGGATGGAAAAGGCCCTGGATCTTATCTGACAACATCCCTCCGTTTTTCCCTCACCTATTACGCGTCTTCGTTTCATTGGCCGATACATAAATTACGTCGAAAATTTTTGGTTAAGTAAAATACATAAAATAAAAAAAAAAAAAGGAAAACGTGGAAAACGATTGGAAAAAAGTAAAGAGAAATCTTGCTACGAGAGTTAAACCTCTCGTTAACAATATCCGGAACACATAGCGTTTTTTGCAGTTTCATCGGGCGCATCAATCTTCGAATTACGCGTGAATTAATGCACGCCGACGCGGTCGTGCTCTCGTCGATGCTGTGGAAACGCGACACACCGAGCGAACACACGTTTCGGTCGGATTTCCGGCGTTCACCGACTTCCCGAACTCATTGTGCAAACGTACAATTTCGAACCACGCGGAATTGTAGCGACAATCCTCAAATTGGAAGCGTACCGGGCACTTGTTAAGCATACAGCCGCTCGCGTACTGGTTTACACGAACGTCCATTTTCAGATTTGGTCGACGCGAGCAAGATAGTGACAAGGGAAAATCTTTCACGATGACGGATTGATAGGATTGGCGCGGTGATATTTGTGAAATGGAATACTTGGAACAAGTGTCGCGAATGAATATAACAAAAAAAAAAAAATTACTAAAACGTGATCAATATTCATTACGATCAGAATTTAAGAATATGAAAATTTTTACTTCGCCTTTTGTCTAAAATTTATACAAATCGCTTATGTTGTAAGTAGCAATTTGTGCCAATAAAAGGAAAAAAAGATCATTACGGAATACTATAAAAAAAATTTACTGTACGTTCTGTCTAATTATAAAATAATAACAAGAAATATCGAAGCTAATCAATTTTGTTTCGTTAGTTATTTCGTAACACAATGATTGCGACGCCAGCTATCTATCGTTTCTGTTGCTTTATTTGTACACGATGTGGTTAATTAAGCGCGTAAAACTATCAAGGAATATTTATATTAATCGGTGCGTCGGAGCAATCCGACAAAGTCGGTCAAGCGTAAAAGCATATGCGCGATTACGGTGTACGCACGATTACTACACTTTATGAGCTTTCACATGGCAGTTAATTATTTATCAGTGGAACACGTCATCACGTCGATAAGTTTGAACGTTATCGTGCAGAATTTTTTGCATATCTTGCACTCTCCGCTCATTTTTCCATCCATTCGGACGATGCACGCCTTCGTGCCGGTGGCGACTACATGGTCGTTAATTTATAATCGAGCTGGCTACCCTCGAATGAAAACGTTCCCTCGTTAATTATCGCCTTTAATTTTTACCCGGCACCAGGGCGCGGATATAACCAGCGCTAGTTTCAACGGTGACGAATAGCTTCATTCCGGTGCAAAATAAAACCCGCGAACAAGAAACAGAGATGAATTAAAGATCACCACCGCACGATGAAGTTCTAATAATGCATTCGTCTGCAACACACGTCTGATTACGTCGACGCGTAATCGATTCTCGAGAATTGTATGCAACTTCTCGTTAGTCAGAGCACAACATCCGACGGCAACCAATCAATGGCGGGAATCCAATTTGGAATTAACCTATCTTTTTGCATGTATTCTCCATAGATTAAAAATAATTAATTCAACGCGTGTAAGTGATTTAGTTAGCAGATCAATTAATACCGTAATAATCGAAAATTATAATGCATTTTGTAACTATCTGCAATCACCTCGATAAATATCACGATTCGGCATTTTTGAATTATTTAAAATTCCCGATACCTTTGGATATGAAATGTTAAAATTGCTTTTGCTGAAAGATGACTTCGTAACGGCCTCTATAATGCAAAAGGGCAAACAGTATGATTACCATTACATCTTTTCCTTAGATGCACCATTTCGAGTCACGAAAATTGTTCAATGATTGTAAGGAGGGACAGAAATAAAAAGAGAAAGAACAACACATCGGAAATCTTACTTGGCGCGATACCGGTTTCTGTTTGGATATTTCAGGAACATTTTTCGAACGACTCATCACGGTCGTTAACCGTACTGTTGTAATTATCGCATACGTTATAATCATCGCTAATTTAAAGCGACACCGAATCGACGTTTGCATTTTAATTTATTCACTTTTTGTCTTTTTCAATTGAAACAACGACAACTTAATGGCTAGCTACTCAATTATTCTGAAGATAGGCACGGAAACTTTTATCGAAAACAATGTGCTTTTGAAATGTAAATATATCGCATTTACATAGATGCGACATCTATACTCGTTTGAGAGATCAGGTTATGTTTGTAACAGGTGTACGTTCAATAAAAAACTATCTGTATATCGTACAACAAATTATTAAACGAGACGCTGGTTTATTCTGCACGTTGAAAACGAAGAAAACAGAATGATGGTCATGCAATTAAAATGCTAACTCAGGCAGACGTACTTTACGAAGGAAAGTAATTAGAATACGAAATTGCGTAGAGGATGCAAATTAAGGCGGCACGTTTTTGAAGCTATTTCATTTTTATTAATTTATTCTGTAAAATTGTAAGTAAGAAAGGGAACATTTTCCAAGTTACAGGAATCTCTTAATTTTTTTAAATGTACTGCTCGACAGTACCAAATATAAAACAACTAACAATTACTGATTCAATTCAAAGGTTACTGCTAGACAACTAGCGCAATCACAATAATACCAATCTCAATTTGGTAAATTCAAAGTTCAATTGCAAAGTGATTCAGAAGATTTGAATAACATCAACGACTCGCAAAATCGACATTGAAACTAATGGAACTGTATAAACAGTGCAATAACGCGCACGCAATAGAAGCATAACACTAAAATGTTCACAATCGGTACTAAATGGTCGACGGTTCGTCGCGAATGATCGTGAAATTGAGATTTAAGCGATAAACATAAAAAGGGGGAAGGTAATGGGACAAGTAATTTAACGAAAAAAAAAAAAAAGAAGAGAAAAAACTAAATTCAGAACACAGAATGCACTTGCACATACACGCACGTGCACGTATAGGCGAGCATCACACAGGCACACGTGTGAACAATCGTAAGATGGCTCCATCAAATCCACTTGTCGAGACGAGGAGCCGACGGGATTTCTCGCAACTTACATACCACTTTCGGTGTCCAATGCGCGGTGACATCGCGAGCTGGACAACAATCGTGCAACGATACCGTGAAAAACAATAGAAAAACAGATGGACCGAAATCACGGCAGAGAAAAGATAACCGCGGCGACACGGCAGCCATGTTGATCTTTCGCCCCACCCGATTCGTCGCGAGCGCTCAGCACGCACGATCGTTGCGCCACACCGCGGCACGTAGTCTCCCGTACGGTTACAGGGACGCGCATTCCCTCATCGACCGGTTTTTATAGCCGTGTGCCGAGCACGACTCCCATTCCCAGCAAGCCCGTTGGATTCTCACAGGTCGCCATATTGCCATGAGACGAGTTCTGCGCAGGTCAGATGCCGCGGACGCTACCTTCGCCTCGGATACACCCACGTCGCGTATTTATCTATTAGATTCACCTCGCCGATATGCCTTTCTATGATCGATTCGACGCCTGATGCGGCTTTAAGTGCGCGATCAACAGTATTATCGAGTGCCATGATGTACGTTTAGCTTGGGAATGTTTCTCACTCGCCAAAGGGAAGCACGTGGATGCGCGAGTTCACGTTTCTATATAGGTATGTTTTATGGCTGTACATGACAGCGCGCGCGCGCGTGTGTACGTGAGCGAAAGAGCACGACGGAAAGTGTACGGCGGCCATAATAGCATCGACGACACTTTGAATAGCCGATTCTCATTTTAAATCGAATTACCGAAGCGTAACCATTTTCTTGCGGTTTTTGGAATTATGCGGTTTTGTATAGAGGCACGGTGCAACTGGTCGGCATTTTAGAAGATGCCTGAGCTGTCATAGTAGTCGCGTGCGTTTGCTCAGTACACGTACACACACGCACGCATACTTGCCTGCCATTGCCGACGTGTTTGTGCTTGCGCGGCAAGCTGTAAACGTTTACGAAGTGTTTATAAAAAGTTTGATAAATACAGCCGTTGGTCGGTACGGGTACTATAATGAAAATGTAAAGTCCGGTTAACGAAACGAAAACGACCTGACTGCCCAGACTATATATGGTGCTCTTAAATACGCGTTGAAATAATTATGAACATTACCGGGAAATTTCGATTATTAAAGCACACCCCGAATTCTCCATAAAATACAATTATCCGAATTATTAATGAGATTTGTATAAAATATTTGATGGTACGAAATTTATGGATTGGAATGATTCCAACGTACGTTTTACGACTGAATTCCTCATTAACTACCAGACGTGATGCACTTTCTACATTCTGTTGGCTGTCTCTTGCGTCAACAAAAGATTCGTACATACGAAGGGCACAGACGGGAATCATAATAATCGTGGTATTATAAATAAATCGTTCGGAAACGATACCAGCACACGGCATCTACTTGAGCAGAAAAAACAAGTGGGTTCAAGTCGCGCCATATGTTGAAAATAAGTCATCATCTAGAAGCGAGTTTTTTCCTCCCAAGCGGAGAACCCGAAATACTCCCACGTCCTCCCTCCTCGCGACTTTTAAAAAAGGAGGGAATAAATCGTTTCAAGTTGGATAATAACTCGTATCAAAAAGTTCGCGAAACGAAACTTTCGCAATTACCCCCGGCGCTTTTATAAAAATGGGCAAAAATTACTTCGGGAAGACCGATATAACTCGCAATGTATTTGCAACCAGTGATAAGAATCGTGCATATTTCTCACCACCGATTCGCCGGTGTGTACCTTTGTCCTTTCTCGCATAATCAGAAGTTTCCCGATCCAGGAACCACCCGTTCCCATTCATATACCGAGTACCATATATCTTATACTGAAGCATAGCAACCTACGTAAAACACGTTTACGTTTCACCGTGATTACCCAAATGTGTTCGAAGAAGTTCTGTGTATCCCCCAAAGTATACCTGCTTGCATCCACTCTGCGATACTCCGAGATGCTGTCTCGTCTTCAGAAACTGGTAGCCCGTAGCCCAGGTAGTGGCTGTACACCGCGAACGAAAGCCACCGGATAGTTTCGCGGTGGAGCTAATTTACGCGAAGTCGAGCAATAAACATCACGTCTCTCGCTAGAGAATACCAGGCGAACGCGCGCACACGGACGAACGAACGAACGAACGAACGAACAAGAGGAGCTCAGACCGAGGAGAACAGAGCGAGAGGGAAAAGCGACAAAGTGCGTTCGTGTGTACGAACGAGAAGCATACGCACGTAGGGCGCAACAGTAGCTGTAGCGCCGGTTAATTAGGGTTTAAGTTTATGAGGTGCAGGCGCGCACGCCCTACCCCCGCCTCCATTCCAACTCTCGCCACCCCCATCGACTCACCCCTTCCATCGGCTACCAACGCTCTTTGTCGCTCCCCGGTGAAGCGGTCTGGTTGTTTCTCTGTCTGCTACACCCCCACGAGCCCCCATCCCCTTGCGCGCGATTCACCAAACCACCACCAGCGCCGGCAACATCGTCCTTTGCATTCCACGCGCATACATATGCTTACACGGGAGGGATTAATATGTGCGTGTGCACACGAGGATATCAAACTTCACACGCGAGAGCAATAACAAATGTTGGACGTTCACAGCTTCACAGGTTTATCGCCGTTACCGCCGATTTACGCGTGGCTGTGATAAAAAAAAAACGAAAAAAATAAAAAACAAAAAAGAAAACGAAAGAAAGAGAGAGAGAGAGGAGAACAGATCGAAATAACCGGCAACCGGCTATCGAAAGGATGGTGATTATCGTCGCCTAAATGAAAAACCCGATACATTATGAGCTTTTCAACGTGAACGACCGAGACCTATGCTCGTATACGCCCTCAAAGATTCTTCTGCCCGCAGAATATTTTTAAGCTTTCTTCTTTCTTGAGTATATAATGACTCAAATCTTGCAACGTTGACCATCGTTTCGAATCGATCGAATATCTACGACTGCTATTTGCAAACAGAACTAACTAACCGTTAGAAAGAATTCGTTTGAGATTTCATTGACGCTAGGAAATTGAAAGTTGTCGATAGAGAAATATTCGGTGAAAGTGATGTCGAAGCATTTCTTGAGAAGAGTTAACCGAAAGAGATCGCGATTAAAGGCCCGATACCGTTGAATACGCTCGGTAGTATGTAGCAATATATTTTGGCTGCCAGACAGTAACCTCTGTTTCTCGGAGCTGCTGTCGCTGCTCTTCTTCCTTCTTTCTCCCGCATTCTTCCTCCGTTCCGTGGCAACGTAAATCCGTCCATTAATAAATCTATTAAAGTCGTTGATAACGTGTAACATTAATACTAGCGCTTTACCAACAAAATTTTAAGATCTACGAATCTTTCGTTTCGTTTGTTTTTTTTTGCACAAATACAAATAGAATTATTTTTCCAATCTGTTCGTCATTCGATGCACGTGATCGTAATCTCCTTAGTCACGTTACGCAATACTTTGCAGACTGAGACGTGTCTTTTGTTGCAAGAAACCCAGAAACGACATGCGAAATCCTTTCTGCTAGAACCAGTCTCGTTATCGGATAAAGTTATACCTTGGTCAACTAATGACTACACGATCTAATCTCGAAGTGAAATCCGGCAGCGTTGTCGATGTGCGTTAGCAAAATAGGCAATCGGTAATCCCGTTATTAACGAGCTTTGCTCCGTTCACTATGGATATTAATTCCACACGGTACGCCCATATAAATTGCGTCGAGGAATTAAGATACCTCGTCGTTCATCCTCTCTTGGTTACTACATTCTCGATGAAAATTCATAAATGCATGCTCCCGTTGAAATCGCCGGGACTTTTTTTCGGGTCTTCTTATAGTCGGCTATCATCCACGCGTGCGTTATTCCTGGCGAAATTATCATAATACGTTTCCAGCTTGCAACTCCTGACACCATATATCGCTCGTTCGTGATCCTATCGCCAGCTACCGTCACAGCTCGGATCAGCCGCAGTACACTACCTACCTACCCGAGAAGCTGCCACAGTGCAAAGCGTTTTTTTTTTTTTTTTTTTTAAAATTNTTTCAACGGTACACGATACAATCGCGCACGTCTCTGCTTGCTCGAGATATCAGAATCACGACCGTCCGCGTACATTACTCGCCGTTAATTACGTCCACCGGTACTTGTACTCCAAAAAGATCTTTCAACTCCAGATCTGGAACGGAGTGGGTAATCCAGGAAACAACACGGACTGTGACTTCTTGACCGCTTCTAGACGAACGATGTATTTCACTGATATATCTCTCTATTTATGAAGAAGTAAAAACATCTTCCTCGAGATATGTATTCGTTGTTTTGATTATATCGTCGAGTTCTACGATCGTGAATAATCAAATGACAGAGTATACCGAAGAAGCTATGAGTACGGATAACTCTGTGAGCAACGCAGATAAAAATTGAGCTCTCGAGCACATCGCGTGTCGAGTCACGGTTATTCTATTATTTATCAGAAACGCGGCGCATACTAGCCAGAAAGTGTCGTCAACAGCTCATAAAATCGGATCGGGCTGGATGCGGGTGTTATCAATCTCATTCAGTCTGAAAAGGGGATTCGGCGTGCTCGCGTGCTTCGAACGAACGATATCAACCGGAAATCTCCTGTCGCAGGTTGGTCTCGCGCGAAACCTTGCATCGCGTGTTGCCATGCTACTGCAGTCGGACAAAAACCAACCAGAGATAAGGCCACCTCTTGGAAGAAGGGCTGAAACGGGTCGAAAGGGAGGAAGAGGAGGAGGAGATGGAGAAGGAGGAGATGGAGGTGGGACGTGTTTGGAACACGAGCAGGAGAGAGAGGGAGAAAGAGAGAGAATCACCGCATGATACGGCCAGCTTTCGAATGCGCCGAGTGCAAACGAGTCCAGCACTCGACGAAACTCCCGGGGCCGTTCCCTGTTTCGTGATCTCTCGCGATATTCTTCGAGCCGGCCGCTTCCACGTTGCACACGTTTATGCAGATATCTGTGCACATGTATCCGGGCGGCACGCCGCGCACCACGACGGGGTGAGCGCAAAAACTCGCGTGGGAATGCAAAAATGCGATTCACCGGTGCGGCGAACCACAGCCGGAGTCTTCGCGAAAGTTCTTGTTACATCAGATAAAAGGCCAGCCGCTGAAAAAAACGCGGATTCGTTAACGAGTTCAAGTGCCTACGCTCGAGTACGTCAAAACTAATTGCACTCACCAACCTCCTACACCTTTCCTCGGTAATAATTTTTTCATTGTCGCGGCGCGATATTGATTAATACTGCGTCGAAATTTTAGACTACCACCACAAGAATCGTGCCACGGCCTATAGTTAATATAGACGGACAAATAAAACCGATGCCAATCAAAAGTATACGCCAAATTTTCGATTCAATATTGCAATAGTATAAGAACGGGGGATGAAAACGAAAAGAAAGAGATGTTGACTTTTATCGTTAATTTTTTTACTCGATACTTGACCAAATACACGATCGTGCACACTGCGCACTTATTATTACGTATCTGGGGGAGTAGCTGGATGAGGGGTGAGAGTCAGTGGTATATATGTACCGAGAGGGGGCGAGTGGTACATAATATATATCTAACTGTGCTGCGCCGCGTAATTAAATCATGCCGACGGTTTTGCAATTAAACTCGATTATTTGCTCGTCGCTAGCCGCTCCGCGCACCGGCCTCGATTTAACTCTTTCGAGCGACGCGCGCCCACCCTTCGGCACCCTTCATCCCATTCGTCCGATGCAATATCCTTCTACTTGATACTACAGGGCCAGGCCCACCATCTCATTTCGAATCGCATTCCTCAGGGCTGTTTAATTGCCGCTGAAATTCAATTAATCTTTCGCCCAAAGTTTTCCAAGGAATCGATTCCACTTTGTGTTCTTCATCTTTCGACAACGATATTTCTCAAGGTCGAAAGAGCTTGTTCCTCGCTGTCGTTCAACTATTGCTTTTAATTTTATGATTATACTAGAGGATTTTTGCAAGGTAAAGTGGGACGCTTTTATAAGAACAGTAGATCGGTCAACTGAAGAGGAAAAAAAAAAAGAAAGGAAAAAAAGACTCCAGAAAATTAAGTCTAAGGTTAACTGGGAATTTGCATTGTAGACGAAGGTTAAGGTGCAGCAGGTAGTTCCGGTCCTTTCCTCGTTTATACGATGTGGTTGTTACGGGTAATAAAACGGCATCACCGTGACCATGCTTAAATATCTGTGTACACGAAGAAATTTAAGGGCCGTTTTCGTACTTTCCCGCGCGTTCGCAGTGGCAAATACGAGCATGTAGAGGAAGCGGATTGCATTAATTTCAATCAACAACAGAACACAACACGATGATTAACAATGCGGAAAGAAACGAAATTAATAACAAGCAAGTGATTGATGAACGGGAAGATTTGAATTTTATCTCGACACGAAATCCTCAGAATTTGACAGTTCTCTAACAGTTGGAAACTTGAAGAATCCTGTCGTAAAAAGAATCTAACTGATCACAACTTGAAATAAGGGACCACCGTGTACTGTCCCAAACTTTCACCAAACGGAAAGCGTCGTCCTCTTTTTTTCTACCCCTGAAAAATAACAAAGTAAGCGGGGTCCGAGTCAGGGGCACGAGACAACTTTCACCAAGAAAAATCAATCTCTTTACTTTTTACAAGCCGTTGCCGGAACCTACCGTGTCGTGGCAAAGGTGCACGGGCGAAGTGAAATTTCAGTAGGCAATAAAAAAGTAAAAGTAGTAGATCTCTTTGTTGCGAGGCGCGCTATGACATAAATCAACCTTCCTCGGAAAAGGGAAAGCTAGTCCTTGTTCTTTACTAGGAAAACGTGTTTTTTACGTGACGAATTTTTGGGAAAACTTTCTCTATTTGTGGGACATAAGTTTTCTGCTTAAAACATTCACAGCTACAAAATTATGGCTATTCTTTCCTACAGATTATCAGTTAACTTGCTATTACGATCTTAAATATTTTTAAAATACATTAAAATACATAAATTGAATAATACTGTATACTATGAATTTCTTTGTGTTTATAGAAAATGTAAAAATTGTCCAAAAAAAACACATATAAAAAATATCCAAAGTATAGTGCTTTCTACAATACATAGTCCGTGAAATGAAATTTTAAATCGAATTAATTTTTCAAATTATATTCTCGAAAATATGAACTTACATAAAAATCTATCACCTAATAATAAATGACTGTGCACAACATTTTATCTGGAAAACAACAAAGTTTTCTAGATAATTAAAATGACGTAGCAAGTGCATTAAAAATATTATATCGTTAATTAAAGGCCAAGAAATTGATTTTTAGTGAATTTTTACGATGATCTTAATCATTAATAAACACGATTGATCGGAAATCGTTCGTCTTCTAAAGACCTCTGATCATCTCGTACCCCGAGATCATTAAAGATCTCCATTTTCTCCGGAGTAGCACTCTCCCCTGATCTTTCCGGGTTTTGTTCCGGAGCAGCACGTTTGTGTCTCGCTTTGTACCGTGTAATAGGGAGAGCGAAACGGAGGATGCGACAATATCCGGCGCGCCGGCGTCCGACAACTGATAACGCCAAGGGATGTTTATGTATGTGTTCATAATATGTTTCGAGTTATGCTCAACCCCTTCGAAGCATCGAGGCAATCCGTGGAACCGCTCGAAATTACAGAGACACGAAATTGCTCGAAAATGAACAATACGTCCTACGATAAATCTGGAAATTCCGAAATTTTCATCTCGTTGACATCGGTTGGTTCGTAAACGTATGTGACGCGGTGAAAACCGGCGATGGACAACCGAGACGGAACGAAATCGCTATTAGAATCGAAACTCGGCGCGAGAAGAACGGCTACGACGGCGATAATTTCAGGCAAATTTTATCGATGCCGAATGAATAAACCTATAAAAAAGGAAGTACTTTCGTCGACGACTCAATGGCTTTCGTATCTATATGTAAATAAAGTGGAAAGGGAGAGAGAGAGAGAGAGAGAGAGAGCGAGGGAGGAGCCGAGAGGGGAAAAGAAGAGACGGCCATTTCTCTCCATGGAGCTGGTGTAATTTACGCGAGGACTGAAGATAGCGAAGGGACTTAATTCACGTTCCGCCGACGAAAAAATAGGATGGGGCCACTACCACGAAACGAAACCACCTAGTTCGCTGCTCTTAATTCTCGTTACAACGGAAACACTGTCCTTATCCGTGGCCAATTACCTAAGCTTATTAACTATTCCGGATAAACGAATCTCTCCCTCTGCCTCGTCCTCGCGTCCGCCATCCCCGGTTAGTTCGGTTCCTCCTTGTATTACTTACAATGTCGTGAAATGACAAACACGCGAGAGTATCGCGATACTCCTTGTCATAAAACGAAACGACTGTACGGATATTTTCCGTCGTCGGGTCGGTCGGTGACATTCACCCGACAATTATACACTCAAGTACGAAAGAATACGGTCGACGCGGTATCAGAATCAGCCCCCTGCGACTCGCGGCTATACCTCCGTCGGGTAAAATAATAGTACGGTCTGGATGCCACACCCAGTATTGTATTCACTCATACTTGTGGCCTCTGCACGTCACCTTATGCGCTTACTTTGACATTTTACGTAGGTATACCTACGTATCGATGATATACATGTTCTAACCCGACACACGGACACGCTGGGTACAAATGTACAAAATGTGTGTGTGTGTGTGTGTGTGTGTGTCAGCGTACAAACAGGACGAGAACACGTAGGCACGTGGAAAGAGAGACCCACGGCTGGGTCTCGAAGATAGCGAGATACGAATGTCGAGAGAAAGAGACTGCACGGCGAATAGAGCGGTGCAGAAAGAACGGAGAAAGACGAAAGGAGAGAAAGAGAGACAAGGAGGAAGAAGCAAAAGAAGAAGGGTGGAGCGGGGGTTGGTTTGGAAGAAAGGTGGGGTCGTGGATGAACGAAAGAGGGTTGGTGCGGGATGATGGCGGTTGGCTCTCTGTTCTTTCACGTTCGCTTCCACGTCCCTGCAGACGTGCCAGCCGCTGATCTACGATTCCCTCGCGCATAGCGGGCCGCATAACTCTCGTCTTATACCTCTCGTTGAGATCTGGACGATGATATTGCTTATCCGTGCCGTTCGAACCGCGACCCAGCCTGAAATTCCCGTAAAAAAAAAAAAAGAAAAAAAGGAAAAAAAGAAAAAAAAGAAAGAAGAAAGCCGTCGCAGAGCACGGCGGGAGAGAAATTGCCTCGCGCCTTTGGGGTGACGTTTTCGAAGGGTAGACTTGGCAAATCCGCTTGTTCATTCCGCGTCGGATGAAGTATCCTCGCGTGAATTTCAAGTAGGATAACATTCCAGTCAATTTATAGTTAATAAACATAAGAACGGGCGGGGGAGAGTAGTTGGCTGGATGAATTCCGTTCGAGAGGGTGCATAAAGTGTCGCGAACCTTTATTCCGCGATAGGCACGTTCGCTTCGCGATAGTATGAAAGATATACGAAGACACGAAAGAAAGAATTTTATAAGAGCAATAGTTTCGAAACGATCTCCGGATCGTTAAAATACGAGAATGAATTACGGCGGTAAACTAGTTACAAAGAGCGTAAAAGAAAAACTCGAAACGTATAAATTTTATTATGAGCCTCTTGTAGCGCAGTTCTGAGGCATGGTATTACTAAACAACCTTGTCTCTGGACGGAAGCCTTTAAAAGAATGGAATAAGGGAGGGACGAAAAAAGAGAGAGCTATTTTGTGGAAGAGATAGTGGCGAGGGCGAAGGCAATGGAGAAAGGTGGTGTAGAAGGGGGGCAAAAGGAAGAGGAAAGCGTCCGCCCCTTTCCTTGCGCTCAGTTTGGGGGTTTTAGCTCGTGCAAGCGGTTAACGCAGCCATTTCACGCCTCGGGAAGCATCCAGTTTCCTCATCCAAATTCTAACCGAATTCACGGAAACCTCTCCACCGACAACCTACGAGGATTTCTATTTAGCAGAGGTTGGAATATGGCGGAGACAATTGAGAGAAATCGGCGAGATGCTACTTCCTTTCACCTTTACGACACGGATACATGTGCACGGATCGTGATTTCTGTTATGTGAAAACAAAAGGAAATGATAATTACAAAATACTTTTTTCCATTTTTTTCCGCCTAAAAGAAAAGAAAGAGAAAAGAAGCGAAAGGTATGACGATAAGAGAGAGTAAAAGGGGAAAGCAGATAACTCGATAATCGAGACGCTTCCATCACGTAGCCCATCGACTCGAATAACCCTCCCCGTCAATGTGATCTCTCTACCAATCCCCCAGCCATTTAATCCTTCGTCAGTCGGTTGCGCCCGATCGGACTGGGGTTATCCCTTAAAATTGCAATTCTTTATGGAATTAACCGGCAATTAACGAGTACCACTTGGTTTTTGGTCTCGAACAGAGGGGAACGTGAGGACGGGAAAGAGGATCGGGGAAGTTTCATCACGCACCGGAGATTCGCGCCAGGGTCGCGCAATCAAGGGAATATACCCATTGAATCCGCGCGTACGTTGTCTGATATCGATGCAACATCTATTCCACGGAGAATTTCCATATAGGATTCGGATTATGGCGGAATGGCGGGATGCGCGAAACCGTCGCGTGTACACGACGGCTATCGAACTTTTACGGGAGGCATCTCCGCTGTGCATCGGTGTGCCTCGTAAAGCCTCTTTCCGCGAGCCGTTCCGCGTTTTTCCTACGGCAGCACGGCCTAAAGTGAGTATCGATCAGAAAGTCTGAGGGAATTACGGTCCATGAGCGATTCTCCATTGCCTATACCAAGTGGTTATATCTGCCATACGTCGTCTGCCGTAGGAAAGGGGCGGCAACCGCAGCAGCACGACTGTCCTTCCTCTCACCCTCCGACGCCATACCCGTACTCAGCTACCCCAATTTCACCCCCGAGAGCCAATATTTATTGATCACCCTCGAAGGCATCGTTCTGTATTCTCTCTGCCCCTCTCTGTCTCGATCCTTCTCTTACTCTCACGCGGCCAGTCTCTCCCCCCAGACTTCGCCATCTAACCGCGACCACTGCACGTTCTCTCGTGGCGACGAGCCTCTCCTTCGTTTTTTCTTTTCCTTTCTTCTTCCCTTCCGTTTTCAAGGGAAAGAGAAACACAACTGTCAAGATGCTCGCAGCTGTTCTTCGCGATACTTCTCCTCATGGTCGCTTTACAAGTGGAGGGAGGGAAGGAAGGGTTCGTCAACAGAGGGAAAAGGAGACTGGAGTTCGAGAGCGGCAAGCAGTGCCGGGAACTTCTCGACGTGATGAAAATTCACCCCACGATTCTTTATTCTTGGAAGTCTGCCTCCTGTGTCGTTCGAGACAGCGCTATACCGAATTCGTGGAAATTCGAGGGGGTACGCACCCTTCCCTCCTCGCCCCGTGGCAGCAGCATCTGTGCGAGCACGCCTCGCCCCAAATAAATCTAATCTCCTGACACACACGATCCGAATTCAGCACGGGACTTTCGGTATCCCCGTCGAAGGAAAGCAAAGAGGCGCTTCATCGCACTCGAGTCTTCGTTCGATTCCAGAGGACGATTTCAATCGGACCCGTAATCGTCGCGCAACGTTTCGCTTCGTGTTCCGAATTGAGATCGTTCGCTCGGAATCGAGGGGCTCGAAACCTCGAGCGCGCGAGACGGTTTTTTTTTCCAACTTTAATCAAGTTTGAAGAAAGCACAACTCACCTTGCAACCATGTCCAATGCGGCTTAGCAATATCTTCCTTACCTGTGACAAAGAGAAAAAGTCTACGTGATTCAGGTATTCAGGTATTCTCTGGCTCGCGAGCGCGCGCGCTCCCATGTTTGCGCGAAACAAGGTTCAACAACAGCGTTGGGTGAGCGGCCCGAATAAATCTTTTTCGACGATCGAATTCGACGCAACATCGGGTGAAATCTGGGGTGGGTGGCGTGCCAGTGGGTAGACGGGGCGAGAGGCAGAGATATCGCTGGGATATCGCGTACATATAATAAGAGGCGTCACTTTTTGAATTATTCGCTGAAAACTGATCACCGCCTGCGCGATACATCGTAAATCGTGGAAATGTTTAAGCAGCCCGGGCGCGTATAATGCGCCGGGCGGCGTGCACCGATCGATCGATTGGAACATTTTAAAACCGAGCCAATGAGAATAACTCGCGGGCCGTCATAAATGAAGCTATAAATCGTATTTAGCCATTCGCCGGGGCCGTGGCGATATTTCGCCGCGTCGGACAACACAATTTTCTCTATCGGATAGTTCAATTTCTAGATCGAGGATTCATATTTAAAAATATCCGCGCCAATCGGACGGGATTAAACAATTAACGATCGGCCGGTGCCCCTTCGCGCCACCGCTTTACCCCTTCCTTTCATTTCTGTCACGTTCGTTCGACGAGCGACCCCCTGTCAACCCCTTCTCCTCGTCCCTTCCGCTTGTTTTTCATTTCGCCGGCGCGTGATGAAACGTCGATCGATGAGCTACTGAATGCATTTTGTACACAGCCATCGAACGGCCGGATTGTGTTCGTTAATATTCTATTAGACATCGACAAATGCGTGCCGCGTTTGAACGACACTCCGCGTTTAATCTCCTTCCCCTCATTATACATTCAATCTCTCGTAAAGTGAAAATGACGCCCGATATGGATTTCCCGCTGGCAGACCCACCCACCGATTCGAAAGCGGTTCCTTCTCTCTCGGGTTGGTTTCGAAATCCGCGGAGTCGAACACCTGGCGCGACAGGCAACCCCTACCGGTCAACGATGTCGCGATTTTTACGAATCCTCCAATATGCGAGAAACGTGTGTGGCAAACGTATAGAATCCGAACGGATCGGATACGATACGATACGATACGATACGATACAATAGCTGCTGATTGGAACCAACTTCCTCCGTCGTAATGCACGTATACTGATAAAATTAAAATGTAATGCAAAATGCAATCGGTCAACATTAGCAAATGGCAGGCCGGACACGGGTGCGTGATCATCGCGGCGGAAAGGATTAAGTTAATCGCGCGAAATGGGAAATTTCAATTGTCGAACGACTCGCTTCAGAACGCGCGGCAATTATGCGCGCGCGCGGACGCTTGTAACTCACCGCAATAACAGAATAGTACATAATCAATTTCAACCCCGGGCTCGAATTACGCTGCTTCGGTTACATCAATCATTAACTCGTTTATCGTGTAACCGGGCTAGTTAGTCACGATCGTAAAGCAACCTATTGAAAGTATAATGTGGCTAGAGAAAGAGGGGTAGGTAGGTAGGTAGCCGCGGCGGCAGCGACGGTGGTCGCGCATTAAACCGAACAGAGCCGTTTTACCACGCGTATCGGCTACAAACGTACTTGCCACGGTAATCTAGCATCTAGCAACAACTTCTTTCCTGCCCCGTTCGGGCTCTATCATCCATATTCTAGTTATTTGCGCACGTGCACGGCCCCCAGCTCTCCGCTCGTCGTACACACGTAGCCGGTGTTGCGCGCCTCTCCACACACGTGGGTGTATCTATAGCCGTGTGTCGCACACGAGCGCGTTCGTACGTGTGCTCGCAGGAGCAAACGCGCGCGATGGTACCTACTTAAGTCAGATATTATCGGCAGAGGAGGCAATTCGATTGCGTGTACCGAAGCATGGTGCAGCGCTGATATAGAACTACTAAACAGGTCGTAGATCAGCTCGGTTAGTTATAACGCTGCCTCTGCTCCTGGCCCCTACCACCGCCCCCTTTGACGCTGAACCAATTCCCACCGGTGTTCTGGATCATTTGGCGGCCCGCGGCCGTGAGATGCGCGCATGCACCCGCCACCACGCTCTGTCTGTTCGCTATCGCGATCCTGTAATTCGCCCTTCGATGGACTCTATGATTTTTAGGAACGATCTCGGAAAAAAAAAAATGAAAATACCACACTGGCAAACGGCAACCAACTACCACCCTCATCCTCCGGAAAGAGGCTGTGTACGCTGCATTTTTTTTTACAGCCACGCGGGTTACAACACGCTGCGAGATTCGTCGATCTCGCTGGAAATAAAGTGGTCCGCGATAGCTCGTTCCCGCGTCAGTTTTATTGACCCTTCGATTCATTCTCTTTTTTCCTTTCTTTCTCTCTTACGCCATTCTCGAGTATTCTTCGAGGAAGAGAAGGATCGAGATCGCGGTTTACAAGATGGTTTACAAGATGATTCGTTCAACTACGAGAGAGTACGATCGTCGAATCATATAGATCCTCTTCCCCTCCCCCCTCCTCTCTNTCCTCTCTTTTTTTCATTCCATTTTCACCAAGCGATTCTGATTTCGAGAAATTCGAGGCGTAGCTCGATTGCTCGCCGATCTTGAACGAAGCGCGGTGCTGTAAATCAGCGTGGAAATTTCATATCCTCGACGAAGACCACGATGGCGCTTCGTTCTTCTTTTCGTCCGGCTACAGCCTACGATCGACGAATTGATAATTCAAGAGGAAGCGCGTTATTGGTTCTCCGAGTGAAAATCTGCAGACCGGTGACTTACGACACATTGCCGGTGACTGGTTATTAGATTATTGGTCGTATCGACAGCTCATGCATTCGCTGCCGATATAGGGTGGAAAGCAGGAGTCACCAGAGGCAGCCCGAGAGCGGACAGAGAAAGAGAGAGAGAGAGAAAGAGAGAGAGAGAGAAAGGGTGAATTCGGGGGATGGCGACGGTCGGTGATGGTGTCGCTGCTTGTGGGTCGCGTACGGACCACGTACAAATATAGAGGGATTCGGGGTGTGAGAGTTGGCTGAGAGGCAAGGGGAGAGAGACCAGCGGCGGTAGGACAAAATGGGGAGACCGTGATAACGATAACGTACGATCGGCATTAGCTGGCGGCTTGCTGCGGCTGATGGATGCGCTAATTATCAGCAAGCAGGAGTTACAGTGTTTCGCGTAGCCGTCCGCGCGCGCCCGGACGATCACTATGCGTTTCCGATAGAGAGCATCGTGAAAAAAGAGATTACGCGCGGCACGGTGAAAAAAAAACACGAAAAATCCGGAATTGCCGGGGCATTTCGATGTGTGACGGGTTCGCGTTCGGGAAAATTCGAACCAGGATCGCCCACACTCGAAAACAAACCTGATACACACTACGTGGAGCATGCCGAGGGTACACGCGTTTTCGATCGGCCAAATCCGTGCCTACATCCCCGATCAGACCTTATTGCATAATTCGTGAATTCACCGTTGTTATCGCGATCGTGAAAATACGAAATCCGAACGAAATTTACGAAAACAAAAAAAAAAAAAAAAAAAAAAAAAAAAAAAAAAAAATTTAAAAAAANGACAAAAAGTTTGAGAAAACGATGAGAAAGCAACTACCATGGAAGTGATACGATTTTTCCATTTTGTGTAACTTGCCTCCTTTTCTAGAAGTCTGAAAGAAAGTCGACGATAGAAAATCTATTTCGTTCGCGATTCGAACGGACGGTAGAAAAGCGGTCCGAGTAATTTTCTTCCCTCTTACGTTCAATTTCGAAGGGCATCGTACTTCTCGCACATCCACGTATACCCATACGTACATCCGGGAACCGCAAGCTGCGGTCTAAGCCCTAGATGCATCTACGTAACATAATCTACGATAGCGAGCGGCGCGTATACAGCGCACGATCGGTCGAGATCCGGTGCCCCGTAATGAACATTGCGCTTGTTTATTTAATGGGAAATTCGGTGGCGCCATAAAGCTCGAAGAAGGGGGTGAAACCTATTAAATTTATGTTTTCGGTTTACCCGCTCTGACGGATCGCAATGCCCGCACGCGTCGACCTCTAGCCATCCCCTGTCGTGGTTCAACCACCCTCCACCCACTTGCACCGCCATTTCTACCACCTACTACTCCCTTCCATCCAGCTTTCCTCTACCCTCTTTCCCTTCCTCCCTCATTCAATCGTTCTTACTCTCTCTCTCTCTCTGTCTTGCTTTGTCTGTCTAGCATTTGCTCTGTTCCTGCTTTCCCAAACATTCTCTCGTATACTGTCTCTGTTTCAGTGTGTCTCTGTTCTCTCTCTCTCTCTCTCTCTTTCTCTCTCCTCTCTTCGTGTGTGTGTATGTGTGTATTTACCGTATTGGTAGTCCAGTGTAATCCAAACGGAGATATATATTCGTAGTATCTAGGGGGGTTCGCGCAGGGATCCCTGAACCACGTTGCGGCGCCCATCGTGACGGACAGCGCCGCGTCAGCGCGTAAAGCATCATCGCGTTTCTACGGCTTGCGACCGCTCGTCGTACGTTTCGTTGCTCACAATAGGTCAAAGATCTGAAATTGAACTCGCGCACGGACGTCGATTCAATGCTTACCGCGTAATTTCAGCTTGAGTGCCTTTCGGGTTTGCCTCGGTTTCCCTTCTGCTGAAAATTCTATAATTGCTATAATTGCATACATACGTATACACTAGAGTGTATACCGTTCGCAGAATCGGGAAATATCGTTTAAAGAAAATCTATTTTCATCGTCATATTTTTAGAAAAAATTCGCTCTGAAAGTTTTTACAAGTCACGGGTACATCCAATGAAACACGGATAAGTTCGCAAACGATATGATCCCAACTTTGATACCGTTATCGCCGGCATCTTGCGACGATCTAGACACCTCCGTCTTGGAGAAAAGTTTCTCTTTTAGCCGGCCGAGCAGCTAATGCCTGGTAACCCTCGAAGAATCTGGCATAGGAAAAACGGCCATCCTGCAACTTTATCCCTTTTGAATCCCCCTAATTGCCAAATTTTCCTCGCCCTTAATTTAGTGTTATAATTGCTTCCTACCCCTTATAAGGGGTTGCCCGCTGGTGCTTCAGCTACCGTGATACCACCGCCACCCTTACGCCGTTCCTTATATCCATACCCTCCTCCTCGAAATATCCTTACGCAGCTTGCCTGCCTCCTTCGTCCTCGGTATTCAGCCGCCCCTCTGTCTTTTATCACGGTATTTCCAAATAGCCTAATAAATTTGTACTCGATACGCATTTAAACGACTCGATTGGTCCGCCGTCGATTACTGCTCGTTACCACTGACAATCATTAGGCATTAACGAACGATTCGTTTTGGTCGTTTCCCTTGTTGAAATATAAAGAACCCGCTTCGAACAGTCGACGAGGTGATGCTGTAAACTTTGATGGAAATAAATGGCGTATAATGCGATCTTACGATATTCGATTATACTAATATTTTCACTTGCAATTCTTTTGTAAACTGAAAGCACGGAAGGAAATTCGTCCAATATTTTTCCAATAATTTCAAAAAATTGAAGCACTTATATTATCGTGATAGATTCAAGATTAACTGAATGGAAATTCTTCACTTTGCCAATGAAAAATAGTATCTAATAACTCGCCTTGTATTCCAATTGTTTTTCTTCCAACGAGAGGTTCAGCTATATTAAGAAACTTTACACGTTTGCGATGATTTTTTTTCTTCAAGAAAAAAGAGAAAAGAAAAAACATCTCGCGAGTTTGTGATTATAATTTGAAGCGTGAGTTAGAAATGCACACGGCGCGAGGAATACGCAAATTCACTCGTGCAACGCGTGCCACTCTGTTTGCCATGCAGTCACGTCTGCGAGCGTTTATGTTTGCGCAACACATTGGCCTGTGTGCACGAGAGAACGCCAGGTTTGAATGAGTTTTTATGTCACCGAACGCCCCGCAATAATAAAGCGATAATTTCGCCTCGACCAGCCTGCGATATAATCCCCAGTCGTCTATTTTCGTGACTTCCACTAAATTTAACTGTTTACCGCAAACCGTCTCTCTTTCGAGATTAACGTCTTACGACCTTTGAACCTCCTAATCTTCAGATCCAGTATTTCATAAAATCGTAAAGAGCCACGTTTTTATCACAATGTCACAGTTTTGTGGCAAGGAATTACAAGCGGGTTAGAATAAATTCTTGAAAGAAATTCCACTTAGTATTCAGACATGCTTTATACTCTAGAAATGATATTTTAAAGAATTTTAATTAACGTTTTAATTAACTATTTATCTATCGTGCCTAAATAAAATTCGTTTAGATATTAATTTTGGGATGTAAAATAAAAAAAAATGTGTTTCTACGCTGTAAGTCGAATTAGTGAGAGCATCTATCTATAAGTCGTTCTATCATCCCCTTTTCAACGGAACAATGCCGAAATCGGAATGCCAAAAGGACGCAATATGTCCGGCAGAGAGGAAACGCGTGTGACATAAAAGTATCTGACGATCGCGAAGTGCGTTTGGCAGAGTCGATATAATTTCACCGCGGCACTCGGATGTCGTTAGACGTATATATACACTGAGCCGTATCCAGGGGCCATATAGACTGTCTGAAGAAACTGCTCGAAACGACGTTCGACATAATAACGCTTGAAACACGACTATGTGTGTATGTGTGTGTGTGTGCGCGCGCTATGCGTACACTATACGCCAGTTCCTGTATATAAAAGTCAGTTTGCTTTCGGTTTACATGGCCGTTCCTAGGTAGGGACTAGCTAGAGTACATGTCGCAGAGGACCGTTCGACTTCCCGTCTCCATCGTGGCTAGCAGACACACCAATGGATCGGCTGCTGGTGGTTTCTTTTCTCGAGGTCCATGAGCGCCTTGAATATATCGTCTCGCGTATATACACACACAGTGAGCTAAGTCCACGATCGAATGGCTGAAAGTTCTAGGCGGCTAGGCAAAAATGTATCCGGCGTCGTGGCGCGCTTATTCTTCGCTCTAACGACCAAACCCCCGCGAGATAACTTGTGTCCGGCGGTGAAATGGCCCACAAATAAGCGACCGATAAATCACGGCCCAGAGCAAAAGACACGCCGTGACCGTGAACGCGTTTCTTCCATTGTTCGAATCTTCGCTTTTTACCCGCAGAGAGTCGAAATTTTGGGAAAACAGAGAGACATGATGTCATTTCGAAGGAATAGGTCCCTCGAATGGATCATTGGGGGAAGGGTGCTATTTAATTTGATATCAATATTTGTATCACGTGCTGACGTTATTTATTTGTATAACGTGCTGTTAAATTAAAGTTAAAAGTCCACTTAAGATTGAAATATAAACATTGAGATATTTAAAAATCCACAGTTGTGAATTGATAAAATATGGATCGTTTCGACTAGTTGTAATGCTAATTTTTTCGCCAATAAAATTGATAACAATAATCTACCTGAATATCCCAAGTTCACTATTCAGTTCGGACAAAGATTGTGTAGTTAGGAAGTTAATCGTTCTCGTCAACAACAGTGGAACACTTCACCAACCCGTTTCCCTTAAGCTCCTTTTATTACTCTCGAAAATCCTCGTCGGCGATGACAGGATGCAAAAACAAGCTCGTTTCAAAGAAGAAGAAGAAGAACGTTTCTCTGGTTATGGTTCTCGGTCGTCGAATGGAAAAGAAACGGGCGCGTAATGCCGGAGCGCGCGGAGATCATCGTGCCGCGCGCGGCTCCGAAAGAAACGGGTGGAAAAAGCGGCCGAAAGAAAATGGTCCGCGCGACAGCAGCAAGTTTCCTCGCGCTCGATGTTTTATTTGGAGGCCGCGAGCGGTGCAAGAGTTAAAGCAACGCCGCCGGGGTGAAGATACAGCCAAGTAAAGTGGCGGGCGTTAGACTCGCGGGCAGGAGTATATAAAGGCCCTGCCCAGTCACCGCAAACTCTCATTCCCTCTACCCTCCCCGCCCCCATTTCTACGCTATCCCGTTACCACCCTCGGCAACCCCCGGCGCATACCGGCTAGCAAAGGGTTCGTAAAAGTTGGGGACGCTCGGGATATTTACGCGTCATCGTAAACTGTAGGCGTCTTCTTACTTACCCTAGGACACAGCGGCGCGCTACCTCCCGGCTACGGCTAGATACAACCCCTTTTCTTCGGCACGCCACCCCCGTCCAGTCCCGAGATTATTACGCCGTTATCAAACGGCCCCGTTGTTATTTCTGTCTGGCGTACTCTAGAAATGCATCGTCCATGCATCGTTCGTATGACACTGACTCATGGAAATATTCGCGTCTTCCCAGTTGGTAGTTTTGATCCAGCTTCCAGCCGGTTGCTAAAAGCTGTTCGCTTTTAGCAACCGAAACAGGAAGTTGCCGGATATTTTTATTACACGCGGTGATACGTGTACAATGAAAATTTTGAAAGATGTCCACACGCGATAAATAAACTGCGGATTTTTATGCAAATGAATATTTTCGAGAGTATATAACAAAAAATGGGACTCCGATTGGAGATCGTATTATATAGCAAATGTTATAGAAAACATTGTAGTTTGGATGTTGTACACAGTCTGCGCAATCACAGTCTAATCATAACAATTTCGAAACTCGCATTTTATTGTTGGTTGATTCCATATGAAATGACGTTGTTTAATTTCTTCGTCGAAATTCGGTTAATCAGCACATGATAATCAGTTGGATATGAATTAATTTAGAGCTGCAATTTTTTTTTTCTTTTTTACAGATTACTTAGTTTGAGCAAAGAGAAAGGGTTCATTTTATTATTCAATTCAGTTTATATTAATTTTTATCAATCCTTCGGAATACGTCTTCACTTTTATTACGTTACGCGGCTTCTCCGTCGTTGTATCATGTTCATGCATCTCCATTACGCGTTTATTAATTATTATCCTCCGAGGATCGTTTCAGAAGACATTATAACCCGTCAAGGATCCACGTATCATAAATTACAAATCACACAATTAGATAACTTTAACGTGTCATCTGTGTTAACTCTGGTAATTTTGTATTTAACATCAATGGATGTTTGCCTGTTCAACTGTCTCATGAAATTGATTCTCAGAATGATTTTCATTTAGATATCGCGGTAACGAAAGAACTCAGATTAATTCGCAATTTAAATTGTAATGCAAAAGGATCAACCGAGTAAATTGCTCTATCCAGGCCACCGTCTGTTTCTTTTTTCCTAACATTAGCATCGGAGAATGGCCGGAGAACGGCACAGGTAGGTATCCTCACAAATATGGCCCCGAGTGAAATTCGAAATAACACAGAAGCAAAGGTACACAGACGAACAAAAGGTAGTTCGAAACATGTGGTTTCGTCAGACGACTAGCTGAAGAAATTAAGTTATTATTCAGGCTGATGGATTCTTGATATACATAATATTTGGAAATGGCTGCCTCTAGTGTCTGGTGGTAGAAAAAATAGAGAACGTTTGATATAAATTCCAACGTTTGAATAGTCTTCGATCGAACTTAAATAGTCTCATTTGAATGTTTAACTCTCGATTTGTCCCACAAATACCTCAACTTCCCGTAATGACACATTATTTTTATAAAATAAATATAGTAGAAAACTAGATGCTTTGACAATGGTAGATTTAATTATATCGTTTCACTGGAACGCGAAAATTCGAAGGCGAAACAAGACGTAGAACGAAGAGAGCGAATCAGGCATAAGGTCAGCGATCGAAACTTCACAATGGTCTATTTCAGTCGCGTTCTACGACTTTCTATCATTCGTCGTGCACTCCGCCTGCAGGAGAATTCTACACGCGGGAACACATGTTTATCGAGATTCCTCCGTTCTTCTTCTTCACGAATCCGCCGCGTCGGAATTGATCGGTATATTTTCGAATTGGCCTGGGTGTATGTAACGGACACACATGTCTGCTGAATTTCATCGCCGTCGTTCACGATGTTTTGTGCACAGTCCCTGCTCTGGCTATATTTATAGACCATGTTTTGTCTATTTTCTACACTCTCGGGGCAACTTTTATTTCTAATATCCGGTATTTGATATCATCGTAGACAGTGAAACAGAATTTTCCAACTGCACGTGTATTTTACAACACGAATTTTAACACATTAACCTTTGCGCGGTATAAACAAGATGTATATTTAGCACTACTTTGAAGAACTTTGTATGTAACTGTATTCAATTGCTATCAACAAAATATAATACTATAATACAGATTCTTCTTCAACTCAAATATTTAAGTTCATATAGTCAGTTTATACTATGTCACTTTCTATAATACTTTACTGAATATCATTCTTAAGGCTTCTGAGGAGGAGTGCACATTTCACGCGCAGTCTCTAGACGTTCAACCATAGCACGTCGTGTCTCGCATTCGCTTTTATTCAGTGCGCGACACGTGTTCACCTCGTCCTAGGTTTAGGTTCAAATATTTTTAACTCGACCTTAGCACCGAAAGGATTTTCAAAAGTTACGGTCGCGCCGGATATTTATGTATCGTAAATTCAAAACGTCTTCCACCCCAAACGCTCCGAGACGAAGGGGGAAGCCCTCCATCTCCTTACTCCGTTCTGGATTACTCCGAAACTAGATACAAGTCACCCCTTCGGAACGCGGCAGCCTTCCTCCGTAATTATCCTACCAAATGGTCACATTGTTTCGCGTGCCCGGCCTTGTTAAATTAAGCGAAACTGCGTTTCACGCGGACAAAAAATTACGCTCGATTTAATTCACCGGAAGACTGAAGACCGCTCGATGAAAATTCTTCGCGTTTGCCTTTCCCTTGAGAAAGCAAAAGATTCAAGATCAACTTTCATTAGCAAAATGTCGTAGAACGTTCAACGAGTATAATTTTCCATTGCGAAATGGGAAACAAGTGAGATAGAAAATTGACAGCATAATTCATTGAACGCTGGATAAATAACCAAACATACAGGTATATCGACGTGTAGACATTTGATTTCAATCATTGTGTTTGAAATAAATAACTTGAATTTAAAAAAACAACTTTCACAAGAAGATACGTATCGTTTGATTTATTGTGTAAATTGTTACGCGAACTCAATGATACAAAGGATTAATTACGAGGAAAGTCAGGAAATTTGACAAAGGTGACTTTTGCTGTGGTCTGGTCAATTACTAAGAGAAGTGTACACGAAAAAAGAAAGATAACCGCATTCTGTATTAATCGCGGGAGTGGATCGATGCTTTCAGATCTCGCGATTCAAAAGCTATCTCCCGTTCATTCCACGATCCGCTTCTTCCTCTATATAGCTCTCGTCCACGTTCGATGGAATTTCAATGGCGTGTCAAAGAGAGAGAGAGAGAGAGAGAGAGAGAGAGAGAGAAAGTAGTTGCGTGATACGAATCGAAAATTCCGAAATATCGAGCGACGATCTTAAAAATAAAGCCACACGCTATTTCCGATAGCCCGTCGCATCCAGTACAGATTACGCTTCGATCGGATCGCTTTTAAAACGACAGAACGACGTGCGATTCGACAGCGCAGTTTCTTCGTCCTAGTGTTTTCGTCTTTCGGAAGTTTGTCAGGGCGGTCTTAAAAATGCAGAGAAGTCGATCCCACGGCAATGGCGAGCCGCTCTTTCCGAATGGGAAACGCTAAGCTCGTCCGTTCGTTCGTGCATCTAGAGGGAGGGTTTAATTCCCTTGAAGCATTGTCCACGTTAGCCACCATTACACTCACATGGCCGTGCAATTAGCAATGTAAATGCCGGTTAGTTAGTTAGCGTGTTCGTAAAGCAAACGAAGGTGGGCACCGGGACTAGATAACGGACCTCCCAGGCGAGTGATCATCTCAATTAACCTTTGATAACGCCACGGTTATCAATTGCTTTTTGCATACCAATCATTGTCTCTCTGCTTTTTTGCGCCCGGCGTTTTTATTGCGTTGCCGCGTTCGACACGTTCTCGCGAACTTGTAACTTTTACATCGAGGAACGCGACGATTGCATTCGACTCGCGAATCTCTTCACCCAGTTGCATTGCCAACCAGTAGGATTCTGAGAGCACTGCCTGCTCTGCTTTGCATCACCAACTGAATACTTCTTTTGTATACCTATATTCGCTTGCTGACAGTTTCTGATATTTTCTGATAAAGGTAAAAATTATAAATAGTTGAGAGTCGCAAACGTCTCTGTAAATTTACATAAAAAATACGAATTTTCGACTTCGAATGTGGATAATTGAATTTCTTTGTTCGACCCATTAAGAACCAAGCAATCGGGCGCTCAAAATATTATAAATCTCTTTCAATTTGATGCAATTGTAGAAGAAATAATGATAAAAAAAAAAAAACACGAAATAATTGAAATCGTTGCAAAAAAAAGAGATCGTCGCAACAAGATTCCATCATTTTGCTAGAAACAGTCAAAATCACGTTGTGTCATTGTAACTACACTGTAAACCACATTGTAAATGTATAATCCGCAGATGCATGCACGTCGTATATTGCATATAAAATCAGCAATAAAATATCTCGTACATCGACGAAAAATGACCGAAACGCACGATCCTCTAATTAGTTCGAAGAGATTTCGCGCCGTCGAACTGTGAAACGCGACTCACTCGTAAATAACAGCTCGTGAATGAAGAGAGGATACCTCGTGGAAGAAGCCGGCCGAAGGAGGAGACGTGGATGCGGCCAAAGATCCGGTGTAACGAACGCGCTCGGTAATCGCGACGGAGAGTCGCATGACGACCGTTGAACCTTACTAATGGAACGCTCGCGATAGTCGATCACACCACTTAACATGTACGGGTATAAATCTGATGTCGTGGCGAGCCGAGGCGAAACAAGCCACCTAACGAAGCGCCGTGTCGATTCCTCGCGTGGCAAGGCGCGACTACCTCTCCTCTCTCTCACCTCTCCTCACGAATTCCAAACGGTTCCCCGTTCCGTTCCGTTCCGACTGCCTACGATTTCCATCGTCCTACCTAGAGCGAGCGGACATCATCTTTTTCGAAGCCGAAGGCGAGCCACGGCATTCTGTGCGAGTCGTGTACCAACCAAGCCCATTCGGAATAGAGAGAGCACAAGCACAAAGCGCAAAGGAAGAAAAAAAAAAAAAA